>JACGTJ010009376.1:0-17121 GCA_014858695.1 Chrysomya rufifacies | reverse complement strand
ATGTTACAAACGGAATGTCAAACCCAATATACCTCCCATAATTTTTTGATGGTGGGTATAAAAATAGTGCAGCTTTTCCTAAATAATGATCTTGTAATATTTATGTAGAACGAATTAAATCAAAATTTTATTAAAAAAAATTTTAATGTAATTTTAATAAATTTTATTTGCTTTAAATCTTATTAAAACTATATATCATTTCTTAATAATTCATACATAAACATATACTTTTGTGTGTTTAATGAATTGTGTCAAGATCGCTTAATTCATTCAAAATGATCTTAACAATCACTAGTCTTATAAAATGCATACATTACAAATACATGAATAAAAAAAATACGCGTGCTTATAAAACATTTAAATTTTCAGTTAATATCTTTTTTAAGGTAATTTCAAAGTTGTTGATTTCAAAAATGCATATTCACGTTTCATTGACTTTTGTATTTTTTTTTAAGAAAAATTATTATTATTTATACATATATATAGAGAGTAAAGAGCGGGATTTAACGAAAACAAAATTAAAAAAATATATATTTTGAAAACATTTTGTATGAAAAGTACAAATATTGGAAAATTTGTATTATTTGCTAAAACTTTCTATATAAAAATTCAAAGCTAATAAAGAAAATCTATTGTATATTTTTCTCTAAAAATCCCTTATTAATAACATTTTCGAAATATATATTTTTTTCGTAAATTTCTGTTTTCGTCTAAATTGTTGTTATTATTTCAATATATAGTGCAAATTTCTAAAACTGGAAACAATTCAAACCCATAAGTCTATTCTGAAAGTCACTGGAAATATCGAATCAATTTAGTTCTATTAAAACTGTTGCAAAGTTTCTTTAACTTTAAAAGTTTAAATGCCTGATACGAATCAATGAATTGGTTCGTAACTGCACGGATCAAAGAAGATTCCGGTATATTTTACATGATTAAAACTCTCCATAAAATCTATAGATATACAAATATACTGAAGTAGACCTATAAGGTACATAACAAATTGGATTGAGCCCATTTTAATTCCTAATTGTTTAAAAATTTTGTTTAAATATTGTATATTGATTTTCTATATAAAACAAAAAGTTTAGAAGTAATGAGGAGTTCCTGTTTCTTAATACAATTATTGTTATATAACTCATTTATATATTTAGATAACTTAACGCTATAATAATTAAAAATTCGTATGAGAAATTCAGACGTAATCGTTAGTAGATCGATTAATACTGTTTTCTATGTCTATATAAAAGTTTAGCATTATTGTTGTACCAATTGAATCTCAAATCCAAAACGCATAAAGATAAAATTTCCATGATGGTTTAGTCTTCTATCGACTATTTACGATATAGCAAAATTGGCAATTCGAATGTATAAAAAGGTACAAAAAAAATTATACAAACTAAACTATATATTAGTGCTTTCAAACTAACTTTGAGTTATGGCACATAAAGGTTGGATATACATATATAGCATTCATAGCTTAAGGGAAAATGAAAATGAATATAAGTTCTATATTTTTATATATTGGGAAGTTTAGGAAGAAAACTCATATATATTTTTATGTACTTTTTACTTAGAAGATCCCAATACAATACTGAAACAAATTAGAAAGCATTTACCTAATACGATTCCGACAACAAATTTTTAATTAGCTTCGTAAAACTGATATAAAGAAGTGGCCTAAACTGCATCAGAGTCTATAAAGACCTTGTTCACATATACTGTAATTTTTTTACATTTGACGCTGAAATCTTTAGACATCAAGTGAAATAACAATCCAGATATTTGGCAATTGACTCTAAACGTCCTAGCATATTGTCGGGTAAAATAAAATTCTAGATTTATTGCCGATAGCATATGTTGTTCTTTTGGATTTGTCGGGTAAGTTATCACATCCTTGCAATCAGAAAATGTGTAGTCAACAAAATGTTATATTAACGAATATTATGAAGATTTAGTTGCAATATATTATAATTTTAGAAATATGCTTATACGAAGTAATGAAACGTTTCCAATGAAGTTTTTCTCGTGAATTTTGTTAGTTTATCATTTGTTGAATATAATTTAGATAATTCTGTTAATATCTCTAAAGTTTAATAAAAAAAATATTTCAACAACCGTTCAAAAACAGTCATTAAAATGCATCATTTTAGTCCTTCAAGTTTTTCACTTCTTTGTACTCTCTGATTGTAATACTTTAAGTTGTTTGCAAAGGTTAGTTCTTTTTTATGTTAATGTTATTTGATTTATTTTAAAGACATTAAGTTTTAAAAATTGTACATTATTCCTTAATGTCTTTTTTTTTTTTCTTTGTTTTGTATACACGACAATGGATATGTCTTAAGAATTTTACACTTCAATGGATTGCTTAACTTTATGGTTTGATGACTTGACTGGGTGGCAGGCTGGCTACTCACGTTTGATATTTAATGGATATTTTGTAATAATTTATTAATAACATTTTTATATGTGACCGGAAACTTTTTTTTGTTTTATAACATGTTAAAATGTATATCGATTTTTTTATAAAAATTTAGTTTTTTTTTATATATTTAAGAATGTAAATATTACATCAAGATGTATTAGAATATAACAGTGACAAAAATTAGAACGCAATATAGAGAAAAAAAAGTCTTTAAAAAATTAGATCATAATAATGACATTTAATATATTTTAAGACTAAACAATTTGAGTATAATAATTATACAAATTTGAAAGTTGAAAGTTGTATTCAAATGAAGGATAATATAGAAATTGAATTTAAATACAAAACAAGATTAGTTCCCAAATAATTAATTAAAAGTATAATATGCAAATGTTTTTGAACTTAATTAAATTGTTTTAAATATCAATAACTCAACGAGATTTCCGCTTAAAACAATATAAAAAATTATCTTTTTTCAAATTCAAAATAACATCATTTTAGTGTTGTTTAAAAATTAACATAATTTATTATAATAAAACAAAAAAACAAAACAAAAATCATTACTAAAACTCGCTGTTAATATAACTCACAAAATTTGGTTTTAAACTAATCAAGCCACAAATAAATAATAATAAAAAAAATAAAACTAACGAAAAGAAATTTTTACCAGGAGAAATTTATTCAAACAAACAAAATGAAAAAATAAAAACAAATACAAAAAATGTGTATGAGAAAAACAAATAAAATTTTAGTTATGTTAAACATTTTTTTTTTTTGCAAAATAACAACTTATGTATAATGAAAATAATAGAGGAAATAAAATATAAAAATAATACAAAAATTATTTAGTTAAAAAGGGTAAAGATATGACAAATATGTTTTAAAAAATGTATGAAAAAAAAAATAATTAGTAGTTATATAGTTTTTATATTTTTAAGCGTTGGACCATAAAAGTTAAGCTTAATTAGGGTCGTTTGTGATGAGAAATCATGAAATTTTTATAAATAAAATTAATAGTTAAAATGAAAGCTTAACTTTTATTGTTATTAATTATAGGTTATATCGAAGATTATTATTAAAATTTATAGCCAGAAAAGCAATCTTATTTTAATATAACATGGTATATCTTGGGAATTATTTGCACATTTTGACCAAAATCTGCCCTTACATTCATTGATTTTTTGATTAAAAATCTATGTGTGATATGGAAATGATAATTCTATAAAGACTAGGAAATCAATATATCTTTTTCATTTAAACCTTCTTGAGATATTTAAGTATGACACTTAACATAATTGTGATATTCAAAGTTCCTGTATAAAGCTTAACTTAACTATAATATTCAAAGTTCCTATATGAAGTTTTTCATAACACAATTTCTATTTTTCGCTCCAAAGTTCGCATATATTAGTAAATTAATTGCTTATCTTCCAAGAAAAAATTGAGGTCGCAAGGTTTCAAGTTTCATAGAGGAGTGAACATTAAGATTAAGAATGTAATAGATCTAAGTTGTCTAAATAGCCAGTGCTTTCTTCTAGCTAACGGTAGTCATGCTTTTTGTCGATCGAGTTCCCATTACATTGTGTTGCAAGCTAAATAAACCTATCGCAATTGAGTTGAGCTATATATATGTACATAAAATAATAGTGTTAAGTAAGAATTCAGGATTTCAAAGTTGATCTCAGAAACCGTAATTGACAACAGACTCCTTTATGAAAATCTTCCTGATATATCAATAAGGGGGAAGATATTATTTACGCATACAAACGAGCTTCTTTTTCATGGTCAACGTATTTACAATTACTTAATTGTCACACTTAAACAGCAGAATTACGTCTAATAGGCCTATGGTTATGAACGACCGAAGTGGCACACATTCTCCAGCTAACCCCTTACATTCTTCAAATTCTAAATATTCGAAATTTCTAAATATTCAGAACTGTTACAAAAAATCCAAAGATTCTTTAAAATATATATACGTCGTAATGTAAAATTTATTTATGAAAATAGGTCGACTTTAAATGAAATTATACGAACGTTAGTTCTTAAAATATTCCAGATATCTCAGATTCGAATGATTCTGGTGAATTAGTTGAATACATGCCAAGAAGAATCCTACTCCTACTTAAATATTTTCGTCTTGTCCATTTAAATGGAAGTCGTCAAACCAGTAATTAAGAATTCAAATTTCATCTATCAACATTGACAGAGTGTCAAAAGCTTTATTTCACTATTCGCAATCTGAATGATTTTTAACATCTGATATATAATGAAATTTTAGGAATTTTTTTTGAATAATTATTTATTAGGTTTTAAAATAGGAGTTCTGTTTGTTATCTTTAACATAAAAGTCAAATATATGTATGAATAACTGAATTAATATTATTAACATATTCTAAATAATCAATTTATTTGATTTTTAAGAATCTGATCATTACTTCTTAAAATCATTATTTATTAGATATTTTTATAGATAGCAATTTAAAAAAGTGTATAAAAATATGGAAAAAAAAATTAATCATCTTAATTCATATGAAACCAGCAATTTGAAATAAGATTCATTAATTAAAATAACAAAATCTATTGTAAATAAACAATAAATATGGAAGAAAAAATTGCTTAATCATATTGTAACAATAATACTTAACACCAATTTTACTAAATTAAGAAAAAGTATCTTTATGACAAACGAAATTTAAACAAAAAAAACTAGGTTAAAAACAACTTTATAAAACAAGTTTTAAATAATTTCATACAACAAATAATTTAAAACAAATATACTGGTGTAAATAAAATTTTCTCCCCATTTAATTATAAAATTACTTACAGCTAAAATGACAACACTCATTTACGATCGAAATACGTTGACACATTCTATAACAATTTCCTGTAAGATGGCAACTTTACATTTGACAATAAAAGGAATAGCTAACAAAAGTAGAGGAAGAAAAATCAATATGTCGTACGAAGCGAAAAAAATTAAATGTAAAACAAAAAAGGGGAGCTTTAACAAAAATAACTGTAAATCATATTAAATGCAAAATTTAACTTTTTTAATTAATGCAAAACTTACCTTTGATTTTTTTTGGTTAAGTTAAACAAATACAATTTTAGTTAATTGGCACTTAAAAAACATAAACACACATACAAACATAAAATAAATGGCAAGTTTCTTTTTTTGTTATTTTTTGTTTTTAATTCGTAGTCCCCTCCGTTCGTTCGTTTCTTGTTTTATTTTTTTATGTTATTCTATTTCTATTGTATTTGTTGTATGGTGGTAATTTCTATTATAATTATTATTATAACTTTTGTGTATTTGCTGTTGTACTTTGCCACAATGATTTGGCCAAATTACGTATACTTGTTATTGTTGTATTTGTTATTACTGCAAGTATTTGCTAATGGTTGTTGTTGTAAATTACCGTTTTTAAATTTATATATCTTTTGCACTCTTTATGCTTATTTATTGTTAAATATTCATTTAAATTTTTATTTTCAACCACTGTACAATAATTTACTTTTTTTGTTAGTTATATTAATTGGATATTTTTTTTGTTTTCACTGTTTTTTATTTCTCGTTTTCTTCCTTTCTCAAGTAAATTATGACAATGGTGGGGGTAATTGCTTTATTTCTTGTTAGATTTTGCTTACGTTCAATATTTTTCGTTAAACAATTTAATTCTTATAGAACTGGATTTGTTTTCTTTAATATTGCGGTAATTTGGCCTTCTTTTATTTATTCTTTTAAAATTAACACGGATTTTTTTTATTTTTTTGGAGTTTTAACACGACAATCAACTAGAAATTTTTTGCCAGACCGTAGTTCACGTCTGTCGTTTTTTCGTTCGTTTTGGCAAATAATGGAAAACGAGAGTAAAAATAATATACATTAACTATGATCTGGCAATGGTTCGCAGTGAATAATCCCTTTTAGGTGGCAACTTTATGACGCAAGTTATTTTCTTATTCTCTTTTTGTTTGACATTTTAATTTTACAGCATACAGCGCTGTTGCAGCACATTTTCTATCAAAACAAACCTTATGTTCTGATAGGAAATTTTCTGTTAATCAAATCACAACATAAAAAATTTCCTATTAGAATAGAATTTTTTTTAATAAGAGTGAAATGTTTCCCATGAAAAAAATTTCCTAAAAAAATAAAATTTAACTGTAAAAATCGTAAATTTTGAAAATGTTCCATAAAAATAAAAATTTTCCATACAAATAGAAAATTTCCCATAAAAATAAAATATTTTAAAAATTCCCTAAAAAATAGAAAATTTTAAAAATTTCCTATAAAATTTTGAAAATTTCCTGTAATAACAGGAATAAAAAAAGTTTTTAAAATCTATTATAAGAATAGAAAATTTTAAAAATTTCCTATAAAAAAAAGAAAATTTTCCATAAAAATAAAATATTTTTAAAATTTCCAATATAAATAACAATTTTTAAAAATTTCTAATAAAAATAACATTTTCGTAAACAATAGGAATTTTGAAAAATTATATATATAATTTTAAAAATTTTTAAAATTTGGAAATGAAATAATAATTTGAATATTTTTATAAAAGAAGTAATGAAGTTTATTTTGAATAAATTAATATTTTTTCATTTTTTAGAATGCAATGAGTTACCAATAATTTAAAATACTGAATAAATGTATTTTTCTTTACAAAAGATTTATATATGTATATTTTTTACTTTTTCCCTTTAGCCTTAATTTCTATCATACTTTTATCCTCCTCCACTTTGAACTTCAGCAACTTTGCATAATTCTTTAAGAGTTTCCTCCAATAACACTCAATATCTTGCATTCTCAAATGATTCCATATAAAATCATAACCATTTTCAGCTATTTCTTTAGCTAAATCGTCATGTTCTTGGAAAAATTTAATAATATCTTCTATATCCTTTTCACTAGGATATTTTTTTAGAGGCACATAATGTATCCACGGTTTCATAGAAGGATAAAAAAATTCCAACCATTCATCTCCCACATGAAATACTAAAGATTTACATAAAAATAAATGTTTAAAACGAAAACTGGCAGCAACACCTCGAAAGTTAAATAAATACTTATAGCGACAGTGATCTTCAAAAGAAACTTCTTTAACAGGTTCGGCATTTAAAGTGTCTTTAGGAGATTTCCAGGCTTGGTTTTTGGTATATTTAGCATTAGCTAAATTCGATTTTTTTCGCGATAGTAAAACCAAAGAGTCTCTTTCATCAGAAGTACGAGAACCACGAAAGAAAGCTTTTGGTTTTTTTGAATCCCAGGGAAATTGTTCTGCAGCTTTGGCAATTTTGTCTCTATGTAAATCCCATCGTCCTATACCGGTGGGATGCAGAGTTATGGCTGGACCACCAGCCCAAAATGTCCAAGCGGGATAAGTTATATCTATATAATCGATAGTCTTGGAGAATGAAAACACAGGTCTCATTTGGTTTCCAAATCTAGAATGAACTTGTGGATAATCTCTAGTATTCACCACAAAATCCATGTCTGGTAATTTTGGTAGCAATTTTAAAATAAAATGTTCTATGCCCTCACATCTAGAGGGAAACATACAATTTGCGTCTCTATAAAGCTTATTTTTATAGATTTTATATTGTGTACCATAATTAGCAGCATCTTTAATCATTTTTCTGGTAATACCCTTTTCCTTAAAAGTGGACAAATCTTTGCGTATAACTTCAGCATGACATTCACAATTGGCATCATCTGGTGTACTAGTGCAGGGTAGGTAATTCTGTTTGGCTTTGTTTATTTGTTGGAATATTAAATTATTTTCTACAATATGAAAAATAATTTCTTAAAGATTATTTTTTGTTAAATTTTATTATAAAAAGAACTTACCTTCTTTGTACTTTTCATTAGATTGTGGAATGTTATCGTCGCTTTGACAGTCATTTTTATTTTCAATAGAACATTGTGAACTTTCCTCATATTCAAGATTATTAAGAGACACACAATTTTTAGAAATAATTAAAAATAAAGTTAAAATTAAATACAAATAATCCATTATTGTTAGCAAAAATTTATTTTTGTTTGTTTACGTTTTTACTATAAAAAATACAATTGTTGCCGGGAATGATGCCAGATTAAAATGATTACGCTTTTGCATGTTACCAGATTTTAACTTCATAATGCGTTCTAGAAGTAATTAAGAAATGAAAATATTCAAACTATGTAAAAAAAATTAAATGAAATTTAGAGATTAAAAATTAAAACAATAACAAAAACTTATTTACTACCACTATTCAATTCCATTAAGTTATCTGAGTGTGTAATTGTGATTGACACACCAAAGAAATATCGTGTTTTATTTATTAAATATACTTAAAATTACTAATTGCTATTTGCATTCTATAAGAGATAAACAAAAAATAACCATTTTTTTACTTCTTATGTTACTAACTTATACACAATGAATACATTATGTTTTTCACTAATGTAAACATATCTACCGTTATTTTTTACTGTGTATTTTCTTCATTTTCAATAATAAGTTGTTCATTCACAATAACAAGTATTTCATTATAAAAACAATCTGGCATTTTGAAAATTCTTTATTCTTTCTCTTTTGTTTCTCTTCCAAGAAAAATATGTCAAAAAATGACATGAAAAATCATCAATGGTATTTTTTTCCTTGTTAATTTTTGTTTTTTACTTTGTTCTGTCCGAAAAAAAGCTAAGAAAAATACGGAAAAAGTGAAATTTATATAAAAACAAGTCTAATAAAATATTTTAAACCAATCTAAAGCCCAATTGGAAAATTAAAAAAATGAGTGATTTCTTTAAATCTGCTATGGGTTATTTCAATAATCCATCATCAGCAAACAGTGCTTCAAATCCAAATAGTGGTAGCTCCTCGAATAGTGGAGCCATAAATGCCAACACATATAAAAGTTCAACACAAGCAGCAGGGTTACAAGACAATGAATTTTGTGGCCAAATTGTTGAGATCAACGGTCATAAGTTACGCATCAAAAGAGTTATTGCTGAAGGTTAGTTAAACATTAGACGAAAGAAATAAAAAAAAGTTTTTCAAAAGTATAAGAATTGAGGAAAAAATCAATATAAATTTTAAGTTGAATTTTATATAGTGGGCGTCTGTGTTTGTATGTAACTTTTTTTTGTTTTAATTTCAACTTCCATGTAAAAAGTTCATTGTGTCGTAGTTGGAGGAGTATCAGCTGTTTTATGCATTACTTTTGTAAATTTTATTGCCGATACTAGGTTTTGTTTGATAAGATGTTTAAATATAAATGAAAAATGTATTCTACTTTACTGATTTACAATACAAATTTGTAATGATTATAGATTTTAACCTTGAACGAGTTTTTTTTTTCTTTCGTTCTCCTTTACCCCCTCAGTTTGTATCATCATGAAAAAAACTGTAGAAGGTTGTTTTAAATCTCAGATAAGAAATAGATCAAATTTTACTTTAATGAAATATATCAACATATTTCATATAATAATGTTGATAGTTCCCATGTTGGTGATATATGAACAGTTTTAATATGTAAATATAATGCTCAATATGAACAATATGGTACAAAACTTAACACTTATCCTAACAGAATTTGTTCCCAACGTAAATATTTTAAAAATTTTATGAAAAATTTAAAATAAGAGCAAAATTTTTTAACACAAAAGTTTGATTTTGCTAGAAATTTTGGTGCTATTTGAAATTTTTATGTTTCATAAAATTTTTTGCTTAAACTTCTCAAAAATTCAACTTTTATAGAATATTAATTATTTTTATAAAATTTTTCGAAAATGTTTAAGTAAATCTTAATATAACATTTACATATATAACATTTACTTAAACATTTTCGAAAATTTTTTATAAAAATAATATTCTATAAAAGTAAAATTTTTGGACAATTCTAAGCAAAAAAAAAAAAAAAAAAATAAAAAATTAAATGAAACATAAAAATTTCAAATAAAATCAAAATTAAACTGTTCTGTTAAATTCTATTCTATTAAATTCTATTCTATTAATTTTACTTAACCAAAAATGCCAAAATTTTTTTTCTAACAAATGTATTTTTTTTTTTTTAATTTCTTAAAAAACTAAAACTTTTGAAAATTTTCTATTAAAAATTAAATTGAATTAATTTAAAATTCTCTATTAAAATGTTCAAAGTTTTTTTTTTTTTTAATTTTAAAACATTTTCTATTAAATCAAAATTTTCAAATATTTTCTACTAAAATCAAAATGTTTCAAACTTTTCTTTTAAATTTTCTATTGAAACCAACATTTCTATTTAAAACCAAAATGTTAGAAAATTTTCTATTAAAATCAAAATTATCGAAAATTTTCTCTTAAAACAAACATTTTTTAAAATTTTTCTATCAAAAAAAAAAAAAAAANNAAAAAAAAAAAATAATAATAATAATAATAATTTTTCGAAATTTTTCTATTAAAAACTAAGTTTTCTATTAAAAGTAAAATTTTCTTTAAAACCAAAATTTTCGAATATTTTCTATTAAAATCAAAATTTTCTATAAATATCACAATTTTTGAAAATTTTCTGTAAAAACCACAAATTTCCATAATATTAAAATTTTTTTTAAGACTTAAATCGAAAATTTCCCTAAAAAGCAAAATTTGCTATAAAAAATTGTGATATCATTAATTTTCATGCAAGCAAATTTTTTTTTGCATATTTACAACAGCTGCATATAATTTATTATTATTTTTGTTATCACATATCACAATTTAAGTAATTTAAATATTTTTGTTAGCTTAATTTCTTATCTTTTGTTATGGACTTTTTATTTTATGCAGGCGGTTTTGCATTCGTATATGTAGCTCAAGATATACAAACGGGTAAAGAATACGCCCTTAAACGTCTTATCGGTGCCGATAAGAAAGCATGTCAGTCCATAATCAATGAAATAAATACACACAAACAACTAACTGGTCATCCAAATATTGTGGCTTTTGTTTCGGCAACATTTATTGACAAAACTAATGGACCACAACAACGAGCGGAATATTTGTTATTAACGGAATTGTGTAAAGGTAAGTGATTTACTCTTTACTTCTCAATGAGTTGTATTTAAACTTAACTCTCCTTAAAGGTGGTTCGTTAATTGATTGTTTGAGTACAAATTTGGATCCTCCTTTAATTTTAAGAATATTTTATCAAGCCACCAAAGCAGTGGCTCATATGCATGCCCAACAACCGCCTATAGTGCATAGAGATATAAAAATTGAAAACTATTTGTTGGGAGATGATAAGAAATTGAAATTATGTGATTTTGGCTCTGCTACCACAGAAATATTTTCACCCACTTTGGATTGGAATGCCCAACAGCGTAATACATTGGAAGATCAGGTTAGTTTTGGGAAACATTTGTTTATGAAGTATTAAATGATAATACTTTTTCTTTTAGTTGAGCAGTGTAACTACTCCTATGTATCGTGCTCCTGAAATGTTAGATACTTGGTCAAATTATGAGGTGGGGTTGAAAGTAGATGTCTGGTCTTTGGGTTGTATTTTATATGTTTTGTGTTTTCAAAAACATCCTTTTGAAGATTCTGCTAAATTACGCATAGTTAATGGCAATTTTATAATACCCACAGATTCTAGATTTAGTTGTTTTCATGATATTATAAAAGGTTTGTAGATTAAGCTTGCGAAGCTTATATGTGTTAATATAAATTTTTTTTATGTTTTTGTTTAGGTTGCCTGACTGTAAATCCTGCACAACGTTTTAGTGTTTCTCATATTTTGGATCGTTTAGCAGCCATATCGGAAACTATGAATTGGTCTTTAAAAGGGCCCTTAGATTTGGCCGGAAAACCAATTGTTACAACCACACCCGAACATACTAACACATCCAACAATCCTTCCCCAATGCCCTCTCAGCAACGTTCACATGCCGGTAATTCCACATTTTATGATGATCCCTCATCATCTACTGCACAACGTTCCCAATCACATTCCCCTCATCCTCATTCTACAACGTCTGCTACATCAGCAGCACAAAGTTCCTCGGCTAATTCATCAGCGGCTAATGGTAGTTTATTTTCTTCTTTACGTGGTGGAGCTGGAAGTTTTTTGAAAAATCTTAAAGACACTTCTTCAAAAGTAATGCAAACTATGCAACAGACAATCGCTCGAACTGATTTGGATATTAGCTATATAACTTCAAGAGTTTTGGTAATGCCTTGCCCTTCGGAAGGTTTTGAGTCGGCTTATAAGACTAATAATATTGAAGATGTACGCCTGTCAATAGAAAGTCGTTTTCCTCCACAAAAAGTTAGTGTCTATAATTTTGGGCCACGCTCTTGTCCACGTCTATCGCCACCTGTGCGTACTGTGGAAGCGGGTAGTATATATGGCTGTTCTCAAGCTAGGGCTCCTAATTTACAGGTAATTTTTTATTTTGTTTTATTTTGAATGTTTAAACAATTTATATTGTTTCTAGGGACTTTTCTCTGTGGCTGAGGATATGTATGGTTTTCTTACAGCAGATCCTAAATCTATTGTTATTATACAAACTGGGGATGCTGGTGGTTGTACTGCTGCTACTTTGGTTTGTGCTCTGTTAATGTATGCCGATCTTATACTGGAGCCAGAAGATGCTGTACAAGTTTTTGCTGTCAAACGTCATCCGGTAAATTTGAGACCTTCTGAATTTCGTTATCTTTATTACTTGGGTGATATTTTACGTCCAACACCTTTACTGCCCCATTATAAGAACATTAATTTGGTTTCTCTAAGTTGTCAGCCAGTACCTCGTATGACTAAAACCCGGGATGGTTGTCGTATATATATGGAAGTTTATAACAATGAACGTTTGCTAATGTCTACCATGCAAGATTATGAGAAAATGCGTTTATATATGGCTGGTCCAGGAAAGATTACCTTACCTATAAATTTAACTGTTTGTGGTGATCTAGTTGTGGTTTTATATCATGCCCGCAAGGGAATGGTTAGGCCACAGGGTATAAAAATATGTCAATTTCAATTACATACTGGTTTTATACCAGAACCTGAGACTTTAATAACATTTAGTGGTCAAGATTTAGATGATATGGCTGATTCTGAATGTGTACCACCAAACTTTACAGTGTCTTTGTCATTAACAGTCACTGATCAAGAAACACCACCAAGCCGCAATCCACCTTGGTTGCCCACCAAACCCAGGCGTAATGCTTTTAATTTATTTAGTTCGCAATTGGAATATGAAGAAATGATTGATAATTTTGTTACTAAACCTACAAACAATACACCTCCGGCTTCCGTCAGACCAGCACCCACTAGACCAGCACCTCCTGTAAAAGAAAAACCTGCTACTCCTCCATTAATAATGCCCGATATTACGGAAATGACAGCAGAAGCTTTTCATATGCCACCAGAGCCAACACCACCCATAGATTTATTAAATCTTAATCAACCCTCAACACAACAACAAACAACTACTAATAACCAGGCTTCTGCTATGCCAACAACTGATGCCAGTTTTGATTTATTAGGAGCATTTGGTGATGATGATTCTTCGGGAATTGGTACAGCACCAATACCCGATATTTTAGCTAATAATACCCAACCAAAATCGGCGGCTGATTTAGATGATATATTTGGCCCTTTGAATTCCAATACAACACCTTCCTTTAATATAGACTTTAATGCTTTTGCCACACCAACACCACAACCTCAAACACACAGTTTTGGTAACACAAAGCCAGCAATGGCTGCCTCAACTTCATCATCATTTGGTACTTTACCCACGTTTACTACACAAACTGCTAGTAAAGAACCTTCGCCTCAACAGGTTAGTGTTTTTTTCTGTAAGCTTTAAGTAAACTTATAACATAATAACTTTTTATTTCATATAATAGTCGAAAGATCCTTTTGCTGACATTGCCAACTTAGCCTCTGGTCTAAATATCAATTTTACTCCAAATTCTACATTGAGTGGTAAATCGGCTGGCCACACTCCAGTAGGCACCAGTCCGTTTGCTACACATTTCTCGAGTCCAACACACAATCAAACTACCAACAACAGTAACATGCGTGTACCGCCACAACCAACACATACTTCTAATACAACATCTCCAAATCACATGAAATCTCCAAATAATTCCTTTGGTATGTCCTTTAATACAACAGCAAATTCTACGCAATTTTCTGCTGGTACTAGTAGTGGTGGCAACACAGCACAAAATCGTCCAGATTACAGTCGTTCCCATTTCGAAACACCCAAACAGGCTACAACACAACAACAAACAAAAAGTTCCGATATATTTGCAGATATTTTAGGTGAACAAGGTTATAAGTTTACCAGTAAAGGCAATCAAGGGCCGAGATCCATAAATGAAATGCGTAAAGAAGATTTAATAAAGGATATGGATCCAAAGAAAGTTAAAATTATGGAATGGGTAAGTTTTCTCTTAAAAACTAAAATAAAGAATGTTAATTTAGTATTTTAATGAAATAAATTTTTATGATTTTATTAGACGGAGGGTAAAAAGAATAATATACGCGCTTTATTATGTTCTATGCATACTGTTTTGTGGTCTGATGCCAAATGGACTAAATGTGAAATGGCACAGTTAATAACACCTAGTGATGTTAAAAAGGCTTATCGTAAAGCTTGTTTAGCTGTTCATCCAGATAAGGTAAGTAAGAATACTAACATTTTTTTTTCTGTGTATGAAAAACATAAAATTATTTATATCTCGGTTAAATGAAGAGGTATTATTTTGTTTAGGATCACTAAAATTTTCTAACGAAACGCGATTTTTATAAGAAAATGTGCGGGGTACGCCTATTTTTCGCATCTTAGTTTCCCGTTACTATATTATGTTTTATCTCAAAATTTCTTTGTACCTTCATCCGTTTCATATTTATGACGTATTATGTACTGAAATGCTCCAAAAATTTAAAGATTTTGGGGATTTTTTAGATAACTTCCTTATTTATGATCCAATTCTGCCCATTTTCAATACCAAACAAACTTTGTAAAAGAGAAATATTTCGTATTCCTAGCTCATCCGTTGCGAACTCTATTGTGCTTTCAACAGACAGACAGACGGCGGACGGATATCGATACCAAGACCCAGAATATATATACATGTTGGGGTTTTGAACGAATATTTTTACAAACGGATAGACAAACCTAATATACCCTCCCCTATCATTTTTTGATGGTGGGTATAAAAACACTTAAAATTTTCAAAGAACCATTTCAGAAATCCAAACAAATTTACTCAGAAACATGAACAAATTTATGTTCTCCTATCTCAATCGTTTACATTTTCAAGTGTTTGCATTTCAGCGAGTTCGTTAAATCATAAATTGTAATTAAAATTAAAATCAATCATAAAATTGTTTAGAAAATTGTAATTAACACATTAGAATAATGATGTATTTTCTATTACGTTCATAATTAAAGATAATTATTTATTAAATAGTAAAATTGATGTAATTTTCTTAAGATCTCGTCCAATAATGTTCGTAAAATCGATGTAATTTTCTTAAGATCTCGCACAATAATGTTCGTAAAATCGATGTAATTTTCTTAAGATCTCGCACAATAATGTTTGAGATTTTAGGAATTGAAATCTGATTAGAAATTTTCCAAAAATAATAAAGTTTAAACAAATTTTGGAGGTATATTAAACATGTAACATAAAATTCGTAATATTCAACCCAATCGATCTATCTATGTCCTGCCGTCTGTCCGTGTGTCTATCAGTATGTTTGTTGAAAGCACGATAGAGATGGAAAAGTTATGAATAAGTTATGAATATTTATTGAAATAATTATATAGTTTGTTATTGATTTATAAATATTTATTTATTATTAATTTATAATCTTTAATTTTTAGCACAATGGTACTGATAATGAAGAGATTGCTAAAATGATTTTTATGGAACTTAATAATGCTTGGACTGATTTTGAAAATGATGCCACTCAACAAAATATGTTCAATTAAAAATAATGAAATTATAAACTGATAAAAAAAACTATAAATTTAATAGCCTAATATTTTAATTTTTATTTAAAAAAAGTAAAAGAAACTAAAAATGTTAAATCACACAAAACAAAGAAAAGAAAAGAAATGTAAAATATCTATACACTCCCCCAGATAATGATGATGATTATAATTATATATTTAAAATATTTTTGTATAAATAAGTTTTAACAAAAATATATATAAATAATATATCTAAATATATTACTACTATTAAATGCTTTAAGCTAAAAACAATTATTATTATTAAAACAAAACCGAAATCACTTTGTCTTATGACCACTTTATTTACTTAATTTTTTACTCTACTATTATTCTTATAAATGTATTGAAATATTTTAATAGTAAAATATAAAATTTATCAGAAAAAAACACCCCTTACGTAAATGAAATTTAACTAATATGCAAATTTTTTATATTATTTTCAAACAAATTTTTTTTAATTAAATTTTCTTTTATCTTGAAATTAGAGATAATAAAATTATTATAAAACAAAAAAGAGTATTAAATATATATAATTAAATGTTTATTGATATAAAATATTTAAAAAAAGATAAAGAAATTATAAGAAGAAACAAACATTACATTAGTTATTAAGTTTTTATTGTAACTGAAAAAGAATTAGTTAAATTTTGTAAAAGTTTAACATAAAAATTTATTCTATAAGAAAAAACAAAAAAAAAAAAAAAAAAAA
>JACGTJ010009320.1:0-17273 GCA_014858695.1 Chrysomya rufifacies | reverse complement strand
TCTAGTTCAGTTCTAATTCAGATCTAGTTCAGTTTGGTTCTAGTGTAGTTATTGTTGAGATCCATTTTAGTTTTATTTCAGTTCTAGTTCTATTATTATAGCTGAAGATTTGTATGGAGCCTTGATAAAATAATGACCCTATCAGATAGAAAATCGAAAAATTTCAATGAATTATGCATATATTTAAGATATTTGTACGTTAAACTTCAGGATTCCGGATTAAAATGATAAACTGATTACAATAAGCTTGTACCTTGAAACAAAACATGCGCCTGTTCCAAAGACGATAGGCCTATGACAAGGTTTGCATACGAACATTGTTAAATACGCAAAGAAAATGATTCGTAGTCTAAAGGTAAAAGACTGCTAAAGGAAGGAATTTTAGTCAAGCTAGACAAAGTTAAAACTCAGAAAGGTGCAGTTATTGCTTGTGGTTGTGATCAATGAATTTGTAAGCAAATCTTTCATTTAGTCAGCATTAGAACACTCAATTTTTATCAACGAATTAAAAAACTAACTTTTTTTACTAGTACTAGTTATTGCTTGTGGTTGTGATCAATAAATTTGTAAGCAAATCCTTCTTTTAGTTAGCATTAGAACATTTAATTTTTATCAACGAATTGAAAAACTTTAACTTTTTTTTTTAAAAAATTTGGTAAATTAACTTTCTCATTTTGACATGAAACCTCCTTAATGTAATTATATGCAAATATATACAAAACTATATAGTGCTGATGTGTACATTGCTAGTAATGTGGTTAACAGATGACATTGGATAATAATAACATGTGTATAGTGAATATTAGTGAATAACAAAATTTGGAACATTAAATTTTGTAGCACTACGTCATGATTATCTTTTTTTTTTTAGGAACTTTATACATTTTAAAAAATATTGTTGCTGTAGTAAATTATCTACTTTACATATCTATATACATATATAAAATTCAATATGTGATATACCATTTGTTTACAAATTTTATAAATGTAATACCAATCGTTATCAACTTTATTTAGAAATTCCTGCCTCTCAATAACAGATGTCATGATATTGATAACTCAAGCTAGTCTAAAGATTAAATTGATATTTCCATCAGATATTCAGTGGAATGAATACGTTTAAAAGAATCAGACAAATTGAGGCATGGCCATATAATGAACTCTCTTATGACTATACCATTAGAGAATTGATCGTTTCGAATTTGTTTTAGGGAAGTGATTACTTATTGCCAATGTTGATTTCTAGACAGGATTTTTTTAAAGAAAAAGATAATATTTACGGCTGGATCAATACGACTGGCAGAGATTCTAATGTATTTTCTGATAATCTGGGCATTTTGAAGTCTCTTAGGCGGTTTGTGTATCAATATCTCAGCAAGGCATATTGATAACTCCACTTAGATAACACAAAAGAAACAAACCTTGTTATCTATGAGTATCTATATCAATAAGATATCAAGTAGATCATCATGACCCATGATAAAATGATGATAATAAGACATGTTGTAAATGAGTATTTTTAGGGTATCAATAAGGTTTATAAGAAATCATAATGGCTTATGATGTATGGGCGATATCTTTGAATGTATAGGAAGAAACGTTACATCATCTGTTATATGACTGTTCCGCCTTACAAAGATATAGACGAATTAAGGCTTCTGTGTGTAGTCGCTTAAGTAAGTGGCCCTTCAGAACTAACCCAACTTAGCAACAGTTGTTAACTATGTCCGTTTGGTGAAACCAACATAGAATTTATATAGAATGATCTTTTCTTATTCTATGTTTGGTTTTAGGTATTAAAGATTTCATTTTTCGGTTTATTCATAAAACACAGAAGAATCTATACCATGAACATGGGCAACTCACATCCCGCCCATTTTGAAAATTTATACGAGTTAAACCGTATTTTACGATAATAAAATTTAAAACATATAAATTTTTGTATATAGAAGTAACCCTATATATTTCACTGGAATCGATGCAATATTCCACACAAACTCCATACATTTGTTGTGCCCCTATGAAATACAGAGCAATACATAGCCGAGCTGAACCAATTGTAGCTCTCATACTTTTTAATTTAAGTTCTTTTATCAAGCCCCCTTAAATATATCAATTAGTAAACTGTCTTTCACAATAAGTCCATTCCTTTTAAATACAATTACTGTTTTATTAAATTTCCATAAATTTTAACATAATTTCAGCTTTTAAATAAAATAAATCACAATAACTTTGCCAAAATTTATTTATATTAAATCTGAGAAAATTACATATAAAAAACTTTTTTCTTTCACTTAAATATAAGTTTAACGATTTATGGTTTTTTTAAAGTTTTCTTGTTGTAGCTGTTTTATTCTCACATTTTATAGCTGTTTCCTAAACTGTTCATACTGACAAATTTGTGTACTTGTTGCATTAAGTTTGAAATAAAAGAAAAAAAAAACAACCTAAATCTCAACAAGAAACAATAAATTAGTTTAAGTATAGTGTTTTGTATGTGGTAAAATTTAAGGAATGCGTAACATTATAAACACTATCCTAACTAACAGGATTTTATGTTTACACTAATACAAATGGTAAAATAGACAAACATACCTAAATACATGTATATACATTGAACTAAGCATATATCTAGATAAGTAGTATAGTGTATAAAGTTGGAGGTAATATAATACCCATATATCAAAATATATCCTGTTTAAAAAACTTATTTCAAACCAACACATACACCTTTAACTAAGAGCTACATATACATATAAATACCAAAATACATTCTTACCACTGGTCTTTAGTATATTAGTCATTCTTGAGTATGGGAATTTAACAACAAAAAAATGGGAAATAATCAACAATAAAATCTAGAAACTGCTGAAAAAAATGATAAGATCTTAGAAATATATACAATTTTTTTCATCCTTAACAAGTTATGGCAAAACTTTAGCCAATGTGTAAAATGCTTAAAAACGTTAAAATACGAAATGGATAAGAAATCTGAGTTAACACAATAAAACTACAGATAAAATAAGAAACTTAAATGTATAAACAGTCAAGAAAGTAATCGTATTAAATGCTTGAGCAAAAAGAAAATCTTAAAAAATCATAGTATAAAAAATTTGGTAATTGAAATCTGAGTAATGTGAAAAATACACAAAATCAAAATAAATGTAAAAATTGAACTTTATGTGTTGAAATCAGTCATAATATATTTTTGTTTAATAATTTTAATTATATTATTTGCTTTATTATCATATATTCTAATAATTGCATTTTTTATTTTCAGGTAAGATTGATGAGTAATTAAAAATTTTCCCAAAAGTACCGTAAGTACTTATTACAAATTAAATCCTTTCAAAAACGTCCAAATCTCTTTTAATGAGAGAATTAAGGTTGATGACTTAAAATTTTATATTCACCATCCAAAATGTATATAGGTATATTGTTATTCAAAATACAGATCTACTACAGATCATATTATATATATTAGGTTTATGGTAAACTTCTGAGTTGATCTAGTTGTGTCCTTCTGTCTGTAAGAGAAAGTATAATACTTGAACCGAGTAACTAAAGCTGAACAAATTTGCTTACAGGCAAATATGAAGTGTGATAATTGTTCTTGCCGATCACCTTAAAACCATTTCTATTCCAAGAGCACTATTAGCTATACACACGATGTAATCGAATTCAACACAAACAATAACGTAAGAAAATATAAATTTATGCATTGTTATGGGCATGACTCGCCACCTTTTCGCTCTATCTCTCATGTGAGAACAAAATATAAAGAAAACCTCAAATTGTGCCTTAATATTAGATATCAAATATTCCACCAGTTCTAGGGTTTTCACTTTATTTTTGTGAAATACCAAATTTTGACTTTTAACCCTAGTGTTGAAAGTATACACACACTATTTGTTTTATTAAAAATTTTGGAATATATTATATAGTTTATCAAATTATACACAGACAACAAGAACTGTTATACCTCAAACTTCTGCAAAATTTATATTTTGGTAAAAATGTTGTAACTAAAGAAATATCGACTTTATTTTTGCCCGCATTTATTACCGAATATATTTGCTCTATAAACAATTTGTTCTAGTTTTGATGGCAATTTCATTGCATTTTGTTATAGAAATTTAAATATAATTATCCGTTTCCTAAAAATCAGTACGATACTTATTCATTAGTCATTAGTGGCCTTTCATAGAGATCGAACTATTATTTATAACTACTATTTACTTGGGACTGACTAGGGAAATTCCTCTAACGAACTCCTTAAGCATCTAATTTATCTATGATCAAGAATTTCGCTAACAATAATTTTATAGTATGTGGTGTTAAACTTTGAAGATGCTGCTGTCATGTTTGCTGATCAATTCTTTGATCGTCTCAGAAAAATAGGCGTAATATTGTAAACTATATTTACAGTCATGCTAGTGTTAACGGCAGTTTATGTATAGTCGATGGCGAAGAAATTTTTCGTGTAGCAGGTATCTAACATAATTATTTTCTTGATATGATTGTTTACAATTATTTTATTATTGCACTACGTACTTACTGATTGTTTTTAAACATTAAATGTTTTTTTTTTTCGAAAATAAGGAATGATTGTTTATGCAGATTTAAAGAAATAACTGAAAATAGAATTGTTGTGAAAAATACATAATTTTTTATATTTTTCTGATCATATTTTAATTAGAAATGTTTATAGTTTGAATTATAATACAATTTTAACAAAATTTAGTTCTGATAAAATGAAGGCATGTTTATTTTTTTATAATAATTTTTATTTTTTTTATTATTTTTTTTATAATTATTATTGTTACAATCATTTAGAATAAATCATTGTTTACGATATTCCTATATGATCCACCCAATCATGTTACTTGCCCATACTTAATGGATTAAATTTGTCGTTAAATATTATGTCCACATTCATATTCTTAATTGGCGTTGTCTTTTCAATAATAATAACAATTTAATTCTAGCACTTTTTTCTGATATTTTACAATGTAACTATATTATCGTCATTGAGAAATTTTTATAAAATATAAAAATGCTCTTGAACTTAATAACAAAAGAACAAAAAAAAATGTATATATTCTTGAAATAGCTTTGAATATTTTAAAATATTTTCAAGAGAAAAAGTTATGTTGTTATCAACATATATATGTAAATGAATATAGTTTAATTTATATAAAGTGCATACATTAGGGTAGATTAAAATAATACGAAATCAATGGATGATTATATAGAATATAATTTTTTACAAAAATTTAAGGTCTAGAAATAATGGCCAATCCTGCCGATTTCTAAATCCAATAAAAAATTATTTCAACTCCACCCTAACATATGTATATATAAAAATTTTATATAATAGACATTTCATTTACCCAAACATGTTTCTTACAAAAATTATATATTGACATTTAAAACGAATTCAATAGACATGTAGCAATAACTAAAAATAAAAACAGAATTGCAACTATTTAATGGCAATTTGATTACTTCATTCCATGCAGCATGAATAAATGTGGCATATAAAACAGAAAAAAAAAAAAAAAAAACATGAAAAAATCTGGTCAATAAACAGAAACATGTTGCATTGAACAATATTATTTGTCATTTTGTATGATAGTATGAACACAAAGAGATTTAAAACCTACAAAAATGGTAAAAGAGAATAAAAATCATGTGAAAAGCTTTCACAAAGTGTATTGAAATTGACATGACATCTGAGTTCTATAAAGCTGCTAATGGGTGTATAAGAAAATATTATTAAAAATACAATTTCTATATAAGTAATGATTATATTTTAACGATATAACAACTTACTATAAAATACATTTTAATGGATATTTTTCGAAAATTCAATTTACGAATAATATGTAACTTTTTCTTGAAATATATGTACATTAGGGTGTACTATCATTTGTATGAAAAGAATTAAGATACTCATGTTTCCATCATAGATCAGCAAACCCGTTTTTTTCAAAAGTTCCCTCAGAACTCTTTCTTTTGATGGCATATATTCATATTGCATATAAGAACCTTTTTCTTTTATGGTTAGTTCTCCAGAGGTATGAAAATTTTGAGAAATAGTCTCCCAATATTAATCAAATTTTCATTTCAATACTTTTTTCCGGCTCCTCTAATGTACATATATGCTTAGCGAATCTGTTTATAACATTTCAATTTAAGATTTTAAATGTCTTTATTTCCTTGGAAACCACAAAAGACATTTTTTGTAGATGCTCAAAAACTAAAAAGAATTATAAAATGTAACTGACATATGCAAATTGTATATCTGTTGAAATAAGAAATACCAACAATAATATTTGACATATATTGATGCATAGTTTTGTGGCAAAAGTAATTTTTGCAAATTGTCTTTGCTTCTACAATATTTTTTCGTATTAAAAAGGAAATGGCCATGACACTACAATTGTTTAAGTCCCATTTCTTTATAGTTGAGATAAGTATTTTTCCGAGAAAAAAAAAACTTGAAAATCTGAATTCACTCTCCGACTTTCTTGTCTGCATCTGCTTAAATGGGGCGTGAAAATCTCTTTCCGATTCTAAGCTACTAGTATTTTAAAAAGAAACATTTATTAATGAAAAGTACAGAAATAATGGCCCTATAACCTTAGTCAAGTGTGCCAAAATCTGAGAAAAAAAGTAAATACTTTGCGGATGTCCCGGATCTTGTTACTCTGATACTATATCAAAAACAACAGAATGGATGCAAACTTTGGCTCCGTTATATAGTTCTTCAACTAGAAATAATAATATAAAATTGTAGAAAAACTAAACAGAATTATCTCCTCCATAGAAGGTCTCGGCTCCTTCTTATTGATTGAGACCTATAGGGAGATTTTTCGCAATGTATGCTACTTCCCCAAAAAAGGACTTGGTATTCTACAACACATTTGGAAAATTGACGTGGGCTCAGTATTAATACTTCTTTAGATACATAAAGTCCTTAGATAATCCTGATGATTCGAAAGAAATGAAATCGTAATCTATGAGTAGAAAAGAGAAATATGGAATTCTATTCAAGGCTTTTGTGAAAGTCATGTTAATCATAAATCATAGATATTTATGATATATTAATAGATCTGTTAGCATTTTTTTTCATAACTTAACCACTCGGTTTAAAAACTCGAATCATCATTTCGATTCCCAACCTCTTACCTTCGAGCTCTAACTTATAAGAGTCAAAGTGAAAGATGAATAGACGAATAGATTCGTTTCAGAACCCAGAATATATGTGTATAATATGTATATATTAATACGTAATATACGGAATGACAAACGGCATGTTAATAAATAAAAATAGATAATACCAAGTCAATAACACAAACAAATGAATTAAAATTACCGATAATATCTATTATGTAATATAGTTATTATTAAAATTATATTGAAATTTGCATACCTACTCTTCAAACCACAGATATTTTAATTCAAATATCTATACATTTGACTAAATCATTTCAAATCCAAATGATATCTATTTTAAAGTTAACAATTAATACTTGAGTAGTACTTAAACACTTAATGTGACATTTAAAATGGACAATGGCTGAAAAATGTATATAAATGACCAATAAACATAGATTTTTAATGATGAAGATTTATAGAGTGAGTTTGAAAATAAAAGGCTTACCATTTGGAAAACATACACATACTAGACTATACATATATATTTCAAATACACCTACTTGAATATGTGCAATACATTAGGAAATCCCATAAAAAGAAAAAAACTAATGTTTAGCGTTGAAATTTTGCGATAATTTACATTTATATTTTTAATATTATGACGATTTCAGCCTTTATTCTAAGAGATATTTTAAAATTTCCTCAAATATAAATTCATTTATTAGGACACTCTAAGATGTACACTACATACATATATCAAATGTATGAATGTATTTGATTTAGAATTGATGTGGAAAACTAGCAATTGATTTTGCTTACATTTATCAATTTAATGGTATAGACAAACAACGGTATTTTCTAGTATATACACGAAATACTGATATAGAAACAACACCAAACGGATGTATATAACAATAGATGCAGTTATAGCAACAAATTGAATGCCATTTAAAGAAAAATCAATAATATTGTATAGCAACGGAAATGGTCTATATACATACATATACAATATAATTGTAAAAGTAAAGTGTTTTATATTCGTTTTTTTTTTTAGAATTTCATTTTATTTTTCCCCATATATAGACAACCGTAAAGGATTTTTTGATAAAAAAATCTAAAACCTAGAAGGACGAGAAATTGACGAAAAATCGAAAAAAATGAAATAAATGTGAAACAAATCAGAGTATTGCTGTTTAAATGAACAATAATATGTTTTTTTTTTGTTTGCTTTAGACATATGTTGACTGTCAACAAAATTGGAAACTTTTGTGGTTAGTTTTAAAGAGTTGTTTTAGTGTTTTTTTCATGTTTATTTTCTTGTTGACAAGTAAAGATATTTTTTGTAATTGTTTTTCTATGCAACATTAAATATTTTCATTGAAAATTATTTCCTGTGGTTTTTTGTAACAATTTTTTCGACTACATAATGGAACTCATAACTACAATTTTAGGGAGATATTTTTATGACCGTCGGCAGATGTAACTTAAATAAAAATTTCATGTAATCTTTATATCAACACAACAAAATTTGTTGAACAAAACATCTCATTATTCATTTCTACGTAGACTTAAGACGAAATTATGAAATCCAAACTTGAATTTTATTCAACTTCTGTCTTTAATACATAATTGTTATATTCTTTTTGCTGCCAAATTTTGACACGAAATGTTGCATAAGAATGTTTATATTTGATTCACTGCAGCTTTGTTTCCATGGTAGTATGCCCACTGACTATCAGTAATGATTTAAATGATCTTGTTTAGGCGAATTCGTTAGTTATGATTCATTGTCAATGATCTACAACAGAAATAGGTTACTGTTGTAGATCATATCTGCTCATCTAATAATTAACGTCCAAGTCCATTTAGTATTGACAGAAAATTTTAAATATCTCCTTAACTTTGAGCCATGTTATTTTCATGATCATCCTTAAAGTTTTAATACTTAGCTATCTCTCATTTTTTAAATGATTTCTTAGATGCAATAGTGCAAGTCGTTTTAGCTTTTCTCTACATTATTATGCTAACAAGTAAATGAAAGTGTACGATTGATTAGATTGAGTTATAATAATTCTTAAATTGTTAGGTTACCGACATATTCGTTAAATTACATATGCATATCTCCAATTAAGTTACTTTGTATTTATGTGGAAGTCACTATGAAGATCTGAAGTCGAAGATTATCTAACAGGACTTAACACCGTAGATCACATTAATGCGCAATTTATATGGTCGAATTATTACATTAACTGACTATACCGGTATATAAACATCGCAATCTATTATAGATCTGTTAGTTTAGCATTGCTATTTTCTCTTCACACACTTCAGGTACTAATTTGTGTTTTGAATATTCACTTTAAGTAGGTGTGGGGAATTTTATTGTTTGGTGGTCTCTAACTGACATGATATTCTTGGTGCACTAGTTAAGGCCATTAGGTATTGATAGATGGAAATAAGCTGAAGAATAAAATTCAATGCTTTAGAAATTTTAGTATACCATCCGCATTTCTGATGTTTGTAAATCTCACTATGCAATAGGCGTGATTTAGAAATAAAGTTTTGGTCACAGTCCACCATACCAGAATTTGACAATTTGGCTCTAAAATTCCATTGACTATAGTCATACCCATAATGAGTTTAACAGTTAAAACAGATAGACATTAGGTATATAACTCATTATTTCTACATGATAGAGAGTCTGTTGGAGAAGTCGTTACATATATGCTATTAACAAGCCATTAACAAATGCTAAAAATAATTACTAATTTTATATAAAGCGTATAATTATAATCCATAGATCATCCTTTTGTGAAAATTTTTGGTCATAAAGAAGAATTTTGCAGATAAAAAAAGAATTTGCTGAGTAGGAAGCTAACGAAACCCTTTTGAAATATTATACGCAAATAAAACGTATCCTATTTTAATTGGACTAACACGAAGGACACTTTTTGTTGCTCGCTTGTTGGAGCGTACATAGCATTGGATATGTTGTTATTTAAAACGTCCATAAACACCCTCTATACCAATATCGCATGATCATACTGAAGAGCTATTCTATCGTGTTTATATAAAAGACAATGAGATGATGGACGTACTCTACACAATATTTAGCATTATTGTATCATATGGCCATGATTTTTTTAGAATAAGTCGATTTTGATATCCTGGAGATTTCCCTTATAATATATACAGCCTGCAGTTTATATTCATAACTATGTTAAGGGATACGTATTAAGTATCTGCGCAGGAGTTATTAGCTACTAGTACATTAAATTATTTATATTTCAATTCAATTAGAATGACATTAACTGGTAAACATATTTATAAGTTGTTCGTGATAAATAACTAAAGTTTTTACTATTTATAGCTTTTCTGATTATAGCATTATTAAATTTAAAGTTATCAACAATGAATTACAATTAATTTTGAAACAATTAATAAAACAAATAATAAACATTATTGTAATGTGAAAATTTAATTAATAATAATTTATGTTTTCACATAAATGTTCAAGTATTTTTATAAAAACAAAATGGCAATAATTTTATAACTCTTTAAAAAAAGTTGTGGTACATATTATGTGAAAAAAAATTGAAAACTGCTGTTTATAATTAAAATAATTTATGTATGTTTTTATGCAAGTAGTTTATTAAAGTGTGTAATTGAAACAGTAAATCACATTTTATTAAATAATTGATTATATTTATACTTAGTATATAATTTTACTAAAACACATAAATTATTTATGTAATAAATATTATTAAACTAAATAACAAAAAATTATATGTTTAATAAAAACCTAATTATATTAATAATATGTTAAATATCAAAACACAAACATATAATTTAAAACTGTTTAACTTTTTTTAAATATTAAGTTGTCAACTTAATGTGTTGCTGGAAATAGAAATTAAGGAAAATTCCACCTGCATTCCACAACTAATTCCAGAATACATTAAATTAATCTGATCTTCTTTTATGTTGGTGCTGCTACAAATGTTTTTTGTTTGCAGCCTGTATTCATTCTATCGTACGGTTCAAGAACTAATCCACGGTTCAATTATTTCTGTTTGAAAATGTCTTATTCGGAACTAGTTTTAAGATGGCTTGATCTTTTTTTATAATATTACTGAAATTAGTTACTTTCATTCAAGAATATCTATTTGACAAGACGTAAGCAAAAATAATCTTCGAATTTTTACCTTAAAGTAAAAAACTTCCTTAAAATATAGGTAAACTTTGGAATCAAACTAAAGTTCGAAATTTTAGAGATACCTTAATGAAATTTCTTACAAATTATAATATTGATACGAAAATTAAAACTATTTAGCCGTAAATATACATATACAATGCTTAAATATGTGGACTATTTTGAATTTATCTTAATGAATTGAGTATAAAACTGAGCTTGCTAAAAAAGGTCCGTTATCAGCCTACTAGTTCACTTACCCACTGTAGTGTATCATTTAATGGGGTTTGGCCGACTATATATACCATAATTTATTGAAATTTAAAATTTTTGAAAATTTAAGGGTATGTCGGAAAAATTTCCAGGAAAATCGGTATGCAAAATCTGATAAATGCTTATCGGGACAAATTTTCTAGTTATTACATGTACTAAATATTTTTGAGTTACTTCTTATTTATGATATAATTTATCTGAACGAATTGTTATAGATAAAGTTTGTAGCCGGTTAGTTTCTTTGGAAATGAAGCCTTTCATATTGCCAAAAAGCTTTTGATTCTTTTACTGCTCAAGCATCTGACTACTTCCGATCTATGATCAAGTATTTCCTGTGGAATAGCTTTTGAGGCATCCATTTCATAGTTAGCTTAAGTTAAATGGTTCAGCTGTCATGTCTCCTGACTGGTTTTATAGACATCTCAGAAAAGTCATGGTGAGTCAATGGCGAAGACATTTAGAATCGATGACTGTTCATCTCGCTATTATAAACGTGTTACAACAATCTGCAACTCGCTATATAAACATGTTATTACAATCCTGTCTCTCGCTATATATACAATCTGCAACTCGCTATATAAACGTGTTATTACAATCCTGTCTGTATTTACTGCCTTTTAACATGCAGATGGACAAACACATATTGATCGACTAGACACATTTGCGGAATGACAAACCCAAAACTGTATAAATCATATATTACATATTTTTTATCCATTAACTCTAAAACTTTAAATAGAGCAAAATTACATATAATTTTTTCCCGAACATTCCTATCAATTACTTAAATTCAAATTTATTTTTCTTTTTATCATGAAACCTATAAAAATAGTAAAATAAATCCAATTTTACAAAATATAATTATCGCATAAAAATGTTATAGGTTATTTTTGTTATGTGTAAAAATATTTCAAACAGACACACACACACACACAAACATATTAAAGCCAAAATTGTTGTTCTTCCCAATGTGTATTCGTGCAATCAATTCCATGTTGTTATAAATCTATGTGCCCTTTAACTACAACTTCAAACCAAGTCTAACTAAAGGACAGATATCTGCAGAAGAGTCCCATATAGTAGCCAAACAACAATATTCATTCATCATTAGCCATTTGTTTGTTTTATTTTAAATGTATATATACATATATATTTTACGACTTGTTTCTGACCATTTGCTCTGAGTCTAGGTCATAATATCAATAGCTGTGTGTACATATATTTGTGTATACAAAACATTTGTTACATTTCCGTACATTTTGTAATATTTTAACCTTTTTCGTTGTTGCTCCTAGTCTTTTAATATTGTTTAACATTATATTGATCTATGGGATTTATATGTGCATATACATTATAAAAACTATTTACTATGACACGAAACTAATATAAATTTTAGACAATTTTGGAAGACATATGAAGAGCATGATCCATATAGTAGTAAAAGGTTATGGGAGTTGAAAATAGTATTTTCAAGAAAAATAACCCTTGGTCGCCTATCTTAAAGTATAAAGAATGTGATTCTAAGTCGATATTACTATGTCCATCTTTTCGACTGGGCGTTCACGAAAACTTTGTTTACAAAATATAGGTCAAGTTTTTGGAGATTTTTTGATGAAATTCCGCACAGAGTCTTGGATTGGTACAAGCCCGATCCTTATTGAAAATGTATCGTTTCACTATTTCGACTAGCTTCATACAAAGTTTTTTCCGTTATAAGATTTTATGCAAGTTAAGTGAGTTAACTTTTTTATTATTGAATAAAATTTAGACTTTCTTTTGGATTTAAGTGACAAATTTCATTCGGCTATCTCCCATACAATTGTACCCTTCGGAATGGAGATTTGAACACACAAATTTCTTAGATATTTGTACAATTTCGTGAAATTTAGTGAAAATATATATTCTTTTGTAACCTCATCGTATGTGCCAAATTTTACTCCAATCGCTTAATTATTTCATTATTTCCCCATACAAATGCTCCCTTCGAATAAGGACTACATCGCACAAATAATTCGGTGAAAATTGCCATAGGTTATTATTTTAATATAAGGAAAAAGCACACAGAATTTAATCTTGATCCGTTCATTACTTCACCCAGTTCTATAGAATAGTGTAAGTCGGGCTGGAGCGACTATATCTCTCTTATTTGCTGTTTTTGAAATTGCACGGTGTCTCAATCTCATTAATCATTATGATGTATATTTGTTTCGGTTTCATTAATTAATCATTATAACGAGCGAATTTGAATACAGCAGCAGATTCAGGTACTGCTTTAGACAAGATTATTATAACACATTAATATAGTGTTATAGCTCTTTGCACCAAATCAGATGACGTCTGTCATAAATATTTCATCCTCCAACTGTTTTACATATCTCCGCGGTTGATCCACATTGCTCAGCATGCTATGCCTATTTTCATAAAACCAGTCAGGAAATATGATGACACCATTGTCTTAAGCTAGCTCTGCAGGGGATGCAATTTCATTTTTAAAAAATATATATATGCAACACTCCAGAAAATCCCTTAGAGATTTTCATTTAAGTGCCATTGATAAACAAGTCTTCTTTAAAATTTAAATATATTAGCGATATATTTCAAGAAATCTGCAGTCCATAACAAGTATTTGTATAAAATTTCATTAAATTATCTTGAAAATTGCGACATGTAGTTTGTATACATTATTTACATGGACAATTAGACAAAAGGACTGAAGGACATTCCAAAATCTGCTTAGAAATTGATTCGGTATAAAAAGGAATTACTTTAAGTATATATTTTTTTAACTAATAAATCGTTGTTACTTCTATAAGGGTTAAATAAAATTTTAGTTATTTTTTCTTTTGTTGACTTTTTAATAGATTTTCAATTTGAACCCTTTTCGTAATACACCAATAATTTTTATTTGTTTTTACTTTTTTTTTTTTTTTTTTTTTTTTTGCACGAGTTCAAAGTTCACCAAAAGTTAAACAATATTTTACTATACTAATATAATGTTACTGTTATTCTTGTTATTGTTGTTGTTGCTGTTATAGAGGTTCAATATTAAAAGCAAAAAATTTTTGTATTTATTTCACACAAAATGCAATGAATGAATGAGTTTTACTATTGATTGCAAAATTGCTTGTTTTATGTGAATTTTTACCAAACAATTTGTTTATAATGGCACGTGCCACAATCATCTATTTACTGGTATTTGGAAATTACAACTGGCTATTCTATAGTATTTATTTTGTAACTGTTGTCTGTATGTTGATGCTGCTGTTGCTGTTTTTATTAGGAAATATTTTGTACAAATTTTTGTTTATTCTTTGTTTCCTTTTGAAATAAAGTAATAAATTTTGTATATAAAATTATTTTGCTTTTTAAAGATTATTACAAAATTTCTCTATAGACATTGTAGAGTTTATGTTTTAATTATTATCACAGTTATAAAATCAAAAACATTAATTTTAAGGTTAATAATCTTAAGAACAATAATTAAAGCATTATTTTTGCCAGTGACATTCAGTTTTATTAGATTTTCCAATGTCTACAGGACTACATACAAACCAAAAAAAAAAAAGTGATAATAAAAAGTTATCTTTAACTTTTAATGTTATGAATTAAATTATTAATTTGCTTTACTATTTGTAAGAGGGCTTAATGTTTGAATTAATTTGAAGATACTTAAAATAAAATCTATAGTTTAGAGAATTATTTTTATTAAGCTTTATAGTTGAATGTTGATGTTTTTGTTTTCGTTAAAGTGCGATTAAGGAGCGATTAAGAGTCATTAAATAATGCTTAAATATAAATTATTGTTATTTAAGTACTACAATTTGTTATATTGAATAAATATTTTATAGTTTAGTCATATAAGTGGATATGCTAAGCTTTCAAACTTACTTCCAAAGCTTATATTTCACAAAGCACTATCGTTTGGAAATAAACAGGAAATTGTAAAAAAAACGGTTCTTTCCAATACCAGCTTGTAAGGTGTTTTGATTTCTTCATGATTTCCAATTACATGGGGTGTATTTTGATGTACTAGGCAATTCTTCAAGTCGAAACCAACGATAGAAAATTATATTGAAATGTAGAACATAAGTTTTGATTTTATCGAAATGTTTCGTGTTCTAAATTTCAATAAATTATTAGCATAGTTAAGAGAGTTATTGATATTAGTCACCTTTCCGGAAGGACATTAGAAATAATGAACTAATAATGATATATTTTATAATAGGCTTCGTCCTTGGGCCAAAATATCAATATGGGCCAAATCGATAACTTTAAAACTGCAATCTGTACTTTGGCCAAATTGTGTACATGAATAGCCAGTTGTAAGGACTGGCATAGTTAAATCGAAAAATATACTTAAAAGCGGGTGTTATATGCACACCTATGGTGGCGTAGGATACAATCATGCCTAACTTAAGTAAAAAAGCAAACAGCTATTAAATTCCAGAATTCACTATATTCTTTTTCTCCTACGAAATGTGCTTATAGTAGTGGAACGATGTAAGTAAATAATGCAACGACAGTAAGGGATTTCACGGCAAATGTTATTGGTAAGAACTTCTATCGCCTAAAATTGAATGTTTACTCCCTTACTATACTGCATAACAGGAAGCAGGTATTCTAAGTGATCTTGTAAATGCTTCAAAATCATTAATGTTTCGCCAGAAGAACTATTTTTCATTTGGGATTCAATTTATTTCTTTCAATAAGAAAAATTAGACATTTATTTTAATATTTCCAAAAAATTGATTTCAATTAAAATTTTATTGAGATACATATATTTCGATATTATTTATAGCTTAATAATAAAATTAAGTATTAAATTTATTAGTTTAACAAAACTATAATGTATGTGTTAATTATTTTCAATTATTTCAACACAATATAAACCTAATTTCATATATGAATCTAAATATAATAATATATTCAAAAAAATCATAACATAAAAATTTATATAATAAATCTCTTATGAAATATTTTTTCTATATTACACAATTTGTGTATATCATTAAAAAAAATAAATAAATAATTGACCAATAAACAAATAAATAACTAAATATTAAAGTGATTACCAATTGATTTGTTTATACATTTATTTGTATATTTTATTATATTTTTCTTAATATTATGCCTTTGTTTCGTATTAGTTATTTGTTTTTAATTTAATAATAGAACATAAAGTAATAATGATAATACTCAAAACAATTACGTTGATGAACGTAAATGTAAGTATAATAAAGCATATTTCTTATAGCTATCTTTTAAAAATCCATTACATTTTATTGCACTTATAATATAAATCGAAAAAGAAATGTAGCAAAATAACACAAAAAAAAGAGTAGCAACAAATGGAACACGTATTCAAATAAACCATTTTCACATTCACTTAAATTAGAGATTTGCATGTCTGGCATAATTTTCATTATACTACTTTCATTTTGTAGCTTTACAAACATATATTAATATACATAAAAAGACAGGGATGTCAAATGTCCAATAGTATAAACAAAATGTATTTTTTTTTTGTCAAAATTTGTAACAACTAGAACTGAAGTAGAACTGAACTAGAAATGAATTTGAACTGAACTAGAATTGAACTAGAAATGAACTTGAACTGAACTAGAACTGAACTAGAATTGAACTA
>JACGTJ010009314.1:422-16733 GCA_014858695.1 Chrysomya rufifacies | reverse complement strand
AACTAGAACTGAACTAGAACTAAACTAGAACTGGGTGGTACCACCCAAAAATGGATTTTTGTTTAAACCGATTTTAGGGTAATCATGATCCATCGATTTCAGAAGAAAAAAAACAACTTTCAAATGTTTTGTTGTTAGATGTATATTTTTACATGTTACATATAGAATGACAAACCCAATATGCCCTTCAAAAATTATTTGAGTGTAATATAAAAAAAAACAATGGAAATATTTCGAATGAATGCATAAAGAAGTAAAGTTAAATAAAATAATAATGGAATATTTTCTATCTAAAATATTTGTTAGATAGGTAATAATTACATATATTAGATTTAAATTATTTTGTTTGTTGTTCAGTGTATTTTCACAAACATTCAAACTAATCACCTGTTTCAGTGTGTTTTTGTCCCCCATTTTGCCAACAATTTTATTTAAGTGTAGTTTGTAGTTCATTAGCTTGAGTATTTTTGAAATTATTCTACATTTCCTTTTTAATTTGCACTATTAAAGTCAAACGGAAACATTTCATTTCCCATGCTCTCTTTCTTGTCTTTTACCTCATCACACATGTGTGTTTTGTAATACAAATATATTTTTTTGTAAGTGGGAATGTAAAAAATCTCAATATTTTAATATATGTTTTTCGTGTTTTGGATCTGTTGGATTTTAACACACATTTTATTACCCAAAAAAAAAAAAAATCAGGTTTATTTGTGGGTGAATATAGCAGAGATAGAATTTAAAACTACAACACACATACTCATCATTTTGTGAAGAATTTTACATAAATCATATGAAATCACAATATGTAAATAAATAAGAAAAAATATGACTGAATATCAATATTTTGAAACACAATTCATTTGACATACCAGACAAATTGAGGAAAGGAATAAATGACTGAAACATTTGACAGTCAGTCGTCAAATGTCGTTGATGACGATGATGTTGATGATGATATGATGACTTAGTAACAAAATGTTATAAAAATGCAAATAAATCAATGATAGTATGATTGGATATATAATTCTAAGGAATAATATTAATAAACATGGTAACAAGAAAAAGTCAAGGAAACTTATATGAACAAATTTTTGACCCGCGAGACAAACGGAGTTTAAAATATTGACCCAGAAAAATATGTGTATGAACGAACATAAGATTATGGTTATATTAAAATAAAAATTCAGTTAGACATCATATATTTTTTCAACTAATTTTCTTTATTATTTATTTATTATTTTATTATTATAAAAAAACAATTCAGACACAGTGGGACTCTATTCATTAATTTTATATTTAATCAAATCATTATATTAACATTTTTTTTTAAATATTGGCGATATCTACTAAAGTAGTTTTCGTATTTTTTTTTTTTTTGTTTGAATTGTATAAATCATAAAAATATAAAAATCCCTCAAATAAACAATAATTTGCTGTTTTTATTATATTAATGTTGTTGTTGGCACATGTAATTTATTGAAAATATGCTGGAGCCACGAAGTCTGGCTGCTGATTTTTATTTCTAAATATATTTTTTGAAATCATTACTCTTTGTTTATTTAGCAAAGAAAATTAATTTTTCTCTCTTTTTTTCAAAGAAATTTGACAAAATGTAAAGAAAACAAATTTCAGTTCATAATATTTTTATTACCGTGACATCTTGTGGAAATAGAAAATTCAAACTAAACGTTCAAATTAAGAAAAAGTAACTAAATTAAAATTTTAAATAATAAAGAAAGAAAAAAATAAATGATTAATTTTATATTACACAAAAGGTGACCTCTAACATAAAATTACACTAAATACATAAATTTAATAAATGTTTTTATTTATTTTAGATCAATAAAATTATAAAAAAAAAAAAAGAAATTATGTTAATCCGTAAATATGCATCATAAAAATAAAACAAATGAAATTTAACTCAAACAAAATTTACATAAATAAAAATGATAATAAAAAATTTATAAAGAAAATGTCTTGATTAAGTCATTATTAGTGAATTTAAATAAATTGGAATTGGAATTTCATATGTAAATTATTGTTATTATTATTATTATTAGACATACACCAAATATATTTACACCAAAAATTAATTTTAGTCATCATAAAAATAAAAATAAATAAAGTAAAACTACAAGAATTTTGCAAAAAATTCTCAGCAAAATTATAATTAAAACATAAATAAGAAATTAGCAAAATGTTAAAAGTCCAAATGATGGAACAAAAAATTGGTAACGGTGATTCTACTAATCATGATTCTACAACTAATAGTGTTAAGCAACAACAACATCAAATGGAATCCACTTCACCAAAACGTTTAAATGGTGGCAGTGGCAGCGGCAGCGGCAGCGGCAGCGTTAGTAGTATTATTACAAAAACACCAAATTCATCGCCATTACATCATCCAGTGCCCCAAAGACAAATGACCACTGGTAGTATTAAGTCTGCTAGTCAAGGCTCATCGCCTGCAGGGTACGTATGCAATTTTTTTTTCAAGAATTTCTCTTTTTTTTTTTTTTGTAGATTCTTATAACAGAATTAAGATGTTTAAAATAAGATCACTATTATTGTTATGTAAATATAAAAAAACTAGGTAAGAATGTTATTTTGCTTTAGAATAAAATTGAATATTAATGTTAACGTTAAAAGCAGCAAAAAAATCGTGTTCTTAATTTGATACACTGAAAAAAAGCTAAAGCGTGTTTAAACAAGTGTTTGATTTAAGAACAGGAACACGTTAATATTTAAGGAAACATAGATTGAAATAAGCCCATTTAATCTAAAAAAAATATGGCATCTTTTGTTATATTTCGATTGCTGATTATGACTATGTAAATTGTAATTAATAAAGCTATTTTCACAAAAGAGAGAAATTTTCTTATAAAAACACAAGTTTTGAAAACGCTTTTGTAGCTTGTGACGTATTATTTATAGTTCACATCTTTCGACTACTAGAAACATGTGTTGTCACAATATGTATAAAATAAATATATAAAATTTATGTCTCCGTAAGCGAGTTTACTTACAATTTTGTGTTTACTCCCTTTCGATAGTGCCTTGTGAGATGCAAGTTATTGAAGTGAGCTTAACACTTCCTTTCTTTATTGCTTCGGATTATCTGATTTTTTTACTAGAATTTCAGAACACTCAACCACAATTTTTTTTTTATTTTTTATCAAAGCCCAAAGAAAACTTTATATTAAATATTAAATTTAAAAATAAAAATTGCTTAAATCGAAAATATTTTTATTCTTTTTGCTTGAAATATGTACTTGATTCTTGGATTAATACTGATTAGTACTTGTGAATCCGTACGCAAAACTTTAAGAATTACATCACCTAAATATAACAAAAATATTCTTGTTTGTAACGCGCCATTTCTTTTTACGTACATATGCATTTTTTCATTAGTTGTTAAACTGAAATACATTTTTTTAAATTATTGTTCCATTCTAACACCCACATTTCTTGTTATCTCTTAAATATATTCCAAAACATTTGCTCTATATTTTTAGTCTAAATTCTTGTATAACAAAGATTAATGACAAATAAGAAAATATTCGATTGCGTGGTGCAGGGATTAAATAGATTACATTTGTTTTTTTTTTTCTTTAACCAGAAATTGATAATTAGTACGAACTTCATCAAGTATATTCAGCTTTACCCAACTTTTCTACAAATATGCTAAATAAATTATGTTAAAGTTGAAAGCATACTTAAATATAATTCTGTATATGTTTCAAATATTTTTATATATTAACAAGTATTTATTGCAATTTGTTTTGTACTGATTAAATTCGTATTGCTTTCAGTAATAATCTATTTAAATTTCCATTGACTGACTCAAAATATCTTCAAACCAAATAAAATTCTGTTTGAGCTTGATTAATCCAAGCATTGTAGACAGAAACACGAGTATAAATCAAAAGCATTTAAGCCAAAACGCAGGGAATAAAGCCCCACAGTACTAATGAATTCAGCTGGAAAGTTTTCATATTTCTCGACCAATGTACCAAAATTCTAAGCTGAGTTGCTTCGTTGCAAAGAGATTGATAAATGGGAGTATTAGCTGATAAAGTGGTTTTTGTTAAACTCAACAATTTTCAAAATATTGGCAGCAGTCGAAATACATGATTTAGGTTGTCCCTAGCCATCACGATCATGAGCAGGAAAGATATCTAACTGGTTGTACCCATTAAGTGGTCTCGATGGGTTCCGGTGCAATGAACAGCAATTAAAACCCATTTTTTTTATAATGTTGCCACCGCAGATACGTGAGGGCTTCGAAGTTCTACTCAAGGATACAATATAAAGTGCGGTATCATCCCCCTTAAAAATGAAGCCCGTGGCCTAGTTTAGTTTTTGAACGATTTTAGGAAATGACACTGGCCACCAAAAGAGCACAAATAACTAAACTTCATGCTTTATTTTCGAAAACTAACTGATTTGTTTAATATTGGATTTTAGGTTTTTATACTTACTAAAAAAGTCAATGTTATAGATAACTCCTTAACTTTATGTCACTTTTCAGTGGGAATTTCTTCAATAGAACAAATTCAAATGATTTATGGACTCACTATAAATGAAAATTATATTGACGAATTATGTTAATAAAAATGATTAGATTTATTTTTGAGTGATTAGAATTTTAAAAGTGCAATACATTTTTGATTAGACAGATAAAAATGCTAAATTTATTGGAATTTTGCTTTGTTTAATAATTAATAGGAAAATATATTGTAAAAAAAAAGAAAAATACAGTTTTATTTTTAATTTAAATTTGTACTTTGATCAAATAAATACAAAGGATAACGTGAAAGTAATGTTCATTTAAATCTTACAAAAAGACAAGAATAACTTCAATAAAAGCAATTTAAAATTTCGTAATTGTTAAATGATTTGCTTTTAAATGTAATTAAGAAGTTTAGTTGTGGACTTTAAACATTTATTTCATATTTAAAACTGCTAGATTTTATGAGCGAAACAATTTAATTTCGTAACACGAAATTTGAAACACTTTTTCAGACCACTTAATTTTACAACCAAATAAAATTATGAAAATTAAATGAGAAAAATGAAATTTGTTTGAACAATTTAATTACCTCAAGACCACCAAACATTTATTTTAAAACCATAAAAAATCCAGACACTTTAAATAAAAATAAACCATGAACAATTTTACTCAACGATGGGGTTTTTCTAAATATGTTTTTTTTTCTTCTTCATCATCTTTGTTTTACAACAAATAATATTAATTTTCTAGGAAATCTTTTGATTTTTGTTATAACTTGAATTTTATCTAAAAACAACATAAAGACAAACAGACCGACGGACACACTCACACATTTGTTTATTAAAATAAATATTTTTAACTTATTGCATTATTATGAGAATCTTTCCCCCTTCTCCTTCTGATTAATAAAATGAAATGAATGAAAAAGTGTTTAAAGAACTTTCACGGCTAAATGTTTGATTTATTATGACATTTTTGTTTTAAACAATCAATGAACGAATGAGTGAATGAATGAGTTTATTGTTTTATTTTTAGTTGGTTTAAATACGAGACCAAACAACGAAAGGGTGAATTCTTATGAGTATGTATAAGTGTGTAAGTGGTAGGGTGTAGGTGGAAAGGTTTTTATGTTCCGGTGCTTAAAACTTGACTATGTCGCCATTAGTTTAACTTTTGTTTTTATACTGTTAATCCATTTTTACATATCGACTGTTTGGTATTTACTCTTGAGCTTAAGAATTTTACATTTTTAATCCTTAAATGTTGCCTGAAATCATTTGGGGTGCTTAAAAGTATTAGAAAAATTTCAATTTGTATATGTGTTTTGTCATTTATTAAAGAACATTGATAATAAGGTTTGATTTATTATTTATAAATAAAATATTTATATAAACATAAATAACAAATATTAACATGAAAGTGTGTCAGAAATCGAAACTAAAAACAAGTGGAATATTCGACTTGACATCCATCAGATTTCAATATTAAATTTCTTTTGCAAAGTTTAAGTTTTCTACAGGAATGTATAATTGACATAATGAAGTAATTTATAAATTAAATATATCCTCTATTAACTTATGTTGGCCCAAAATTTTCATCGTTCTGAGGTTTTCCGATTCATATTTGTGACTTATAACAGATTTAAATGCTCCAAAATGCAGAATATATATCTAACAAAAGAAAATGAAGATCTTTATTATTGATCATGTCATATTATTTCGCAATTAACATATTTTAGTGATAAAATTGATTCGATTCCATACAGTAGCCGTGGCTAATTTGGTTTACAATTGTCAACCATTTTTAGGCTATTTATACATTTTCGTTTTTTTTTATTATTATAAAACAATAGACTAAATGAAATACCAAAAAAAAGTATTAATTAAATAATATTAAAATAAATTTAATTTATTATTGTTTTATATTATTAATAAATCTAATCACGTATATTTGCCAAAAAAAAAAAAAAAAAAAAAAAAAAACAATTCATGAAAAACAACTTACCTTAAAAAATAATATTAGTTATTATTTAATAAATATGTATTGAAAAAAAAGAAAAAAAAAACATCAAACAAAACAAACCATAAATTAACATCAATACTTATATGAATGCTAAATAATTAAATAAATAAAAACGAAATATTTAAATCACACACAAATGCAAATAATTAAATGTATAAATAAAGAGAAACACACACATTTTCCTTTTGATATTCATTATAATAGTTTGCGCATTTATAGATACATTTTGCATTAATGTGGAACGAATTTTGTTTAATTTAAATTTCTCAAATCCAACACACGATTATTAAATTGAAAATTTGCTTAATATTTTTTCACCATTAAAAGCTTTGTAGTATAAAAATATGTATTGAAAATCTGAATATTAAATTGAATTTTTTTAAGTGTAAAGATCAGGTTTTTATTTCTCACAAAAGTCAGTCCATTCAAACTATTCTGTTTGATCTTAACAATAAAAGTTAATTTTTTAAAGAATTATGTCACTTCATTAAAGTTAGGTGAATGAAGTTATTGGTTTTTCGGAAAAAAAAAGTTAAATTCTATAAAGAAACTGAAATATGTGCGTATAATTTAGACTAACATTTTTATTTGCATTTACAGCTATGAAGTGAAAGCGAGTAGAACAAAAAGACAAACTCAAAATATTTCACTTTCATTCTAGATTTTATTTTTAATATTTTTTTTTGAATTTTTAATATAAAAATATTTAAATTTTTTTTTGGCCTTATTTTAAATACATTGTTGCTATATTTGTTGTTATTTTTCTGTTCTATCAAGCAAACATCTTGTGGTTTCTCTAACTCCAGCAAATATCTAGAGAAATTGAAAACAAAAATCATAATTTTTGCAAAAAGTTTTAAAATTAAAACTCACATTAACATGACACTCGAGGCATTTAACAGTCATATATGACACTCGAATCTATATGAAAGAGAATCCATAAAAAAAATTCAGTTAAACATTCTAAAGAGAATGAGTGTCACAAAAACTTAAATATCAGATACACAGATACAAATAAAGAATAGATCATGAGCAGCAGAAAATACCGACAAAACTAAAAAATCGTTATTTTTGTGTTATGCCTCCAAGGGTAAATTAAAAAGATACAATGAAAATTAAATTACATATTTAAAAATGAACATAAAAAGTTATGAAAATTGGCATTAAAACTATAGAAGAAATTTCGACTAAAAATTGTTGTCAAACAAAACAAATCAATGTCAAACACCGTTTAAGTTCATTTCAAATAATTCAATTATAATGATATTTAAGCTTTTTTTTTCTTTTTACTTTTTGACTTTAAGACATTTTTGTTTAAGCGTGATTACATATACATATGTACATATGTTTATATAATTAAACATTTTTTAGATACATTTTAATAATAAAATAAATCTTTTAAAAATATTTCTATAAAATTGTTTTGAAACGGATTTGCTTTGTAGAACAGTGTATAAAAAACAATAAAATGGCAAAATAAAAAGTTTTGAAATTTATGTTGTTTTAGTTATAAAGTCAATTTTTATTTTATTACCCTGATACTTGACAAATAATGTCATGGTTTGTTAAAGAAATTTTTATAGACTTATTTTTCTTCTTATTTTTTTTTCTAATATCTAACATTTAAAAAAAGTTACAGTAACAAAAAAGTAAAACATTGCAAAAACGGTGTGTGTTAGAATAAAGAAATGTATGAGAAATAAATTTGTAAAAACGTAGAAAAATCACGTTTCCATTTAACTCCCACCTACACACATACTTTTTGAAAATATCTGAGTAGGTTCATGCACTTGGTGAAAAAGTAATAGGTATAGAGAAATAAATTTAAAGGAATCATAAGCCAGTTTAACGAAACTCCATTTGTTGCAACTTTATTTTAAAGAAAATTTATTCAAAGTTTTAACTTTTGCGACAATTATTAGGCTTTTGTGGCAGCTTTAATTAGTCATGGACCAATTTGTTTTTTTTATAAATAAACACGACACTTGGTCTTGAGGTTTGATCCTTTGTACACCTTTTGTGCTTTTTGATTTTTGGTACTTTTTTGTATTTATTTATGTTTTTTGTTACTTATGCGATTTTCGTTTGTTCTTAAGGTTTGATTGTTTTCCCTTAAGCTTCTGAATTTATGAAACCATCCGATTAAACATTTGATTTTTCCTATGAGTCACGAACTCTAATTTTTATTTTAATTCATTATAAAGTTACACATGTAAGTACCTAAATATTGTTTTCTTTACTTCATTTATCATCAAAAAAACAAAATTCCAAAAGAACTAACTAACTCTTTTTGTTAGAATAAGTCTCTACCTCTTGTCGGATCTATACGGTGGGAGACCAATCTACACTGTATTTTCAACTTTAGCTTTAGGCATTTAAGTTATGGCTTAATGAAACATTCTGTCACTAACGTTACATTACATACACATAACTAATTAATATATGTCTGACTTCTTTTAAGATCAAAGCAATATATTAGCAATAGATATTCTGCGCATTCAATATTTTGATACCATAGAAACCAAGTTTGAAAGTCGTGCATGTTGCAGTATAAAAATATTTAATGTACCTAATATTATTGTACTTAGTGTAAATATTGTATAAGTATGAAGAGTTATTTTATTCAATTTCAGACGATAAAATATAAACTTTTACAAAGACGGTGTAAATTCTTAAGTACCAAAAAAAAAAAAAAACAAAAAAGAATAAAAATGTAGACAACAAGTACAAGTGCCAAAGAAGTAAAAGTCTCCATGTACAATTTGAAGAATCCAAAGAAACGCATTAAAAACCTAACAATTCTCTTTAGAGGATTTTGTGTAAGGGTTGCTTAACTTCTGCCTGGATATTTAATCCAATTCCGATGACAAAACATGCATGAGCTCAAAAGTACTTAGTAGACTCACATAACAAAATGTACTATGACGACAACAACAGTAAACGTACTTTTAAATATTGAAACAATAACATTATATGATATTGTTACTGTAAACCTTTAAAAGGACGAATGGAAAGGAGTTGGTGGTCCGATGAACACAGTTTGATTGTATGTTTTTCAAACTTTTGTTATTGCTGATGTCCGTTGTTGAAAGGAAATAGAAAACTCAATAAGTATGTTTGGGAGAGGAGGGGGGGGGGGGTCAATTTAAAAATAAAGAGATACAAAAAGGAAAATAGAAGCTCAAATGTCACGTGCATTTAAAACAGTTTTATATTGCATGCTTCCATGGAAACAAAAATTGAATTAAAGAGACTAAAATTTCATAAAGAAACGACATCCAGATTTTTGGAAAAGAATAAAAAATAAAATTTTATTGAAAATAAATTTATTCATGTCTGCAATAAAGTAAAAAAGCTGTATTATCAATTCAATTAAATTATCACTTAAATTAATTTAATTTAAAATTATTAACCATAAAAGCATATTGAACATAGAATATTCAAAAATATTTTTATTTCGCATTCAACATTTCTCAGTATGTCGATTTTTTTTCATAAATTAGCTTTTATTAAACATTTCGCTAAGTGTAAGTTTTGTGAAGAAAAAAACTAGTTTCGTTTGTAAAAAAGTAATTGTTTTGAATTTTGTTAAGCTCGTGTACGGTAAAAAATAAAGATTAAAACGAACCGCCATCAAATCTGCTGCTGAACGTCAATAAAATCTCAACAATAAACCAAAAAATGAAAAAAAGAACAAAACAAAAATTTAAATAATATTCACATCTAAGCTCGTTAACTTATAAATTTATTGACTACAATGTGTTAATAAAACACCAATAAAACTAAGAGATTGAAAAAAGAAATAGTGACACATATGTATGAGCTTTAAATAAAAACATGTAAGAAAACAGACAGATGGACGGATGGATACTTGATGAACTCAGAGGCTAACAGACCCCATTTAAATATGAAGTGAGAGATTTACTATATCAATGTAATTATCGCTGACATACTATGGGGCAGTTGCACACGCATCCCAAAATCACTTTATGCCTGCTGTCACTTGCGGACAATTTTACCTAAAAAGAAAATCGAAATGCATTTGTACATTCGTTTGGTATTGAATGTATGTGTGTCTGCAGGTTGAAAAGAGAGACACTAGTCTGAAAGTTTGTTTATAGCTTAAAGACAATTTTAATAAATAAAAAAATATCTAAAATTATGATCAATCTTTTACAACAGCTAACAAGAAATTTAAAATTTAATTATTTTTATGAGAAAAGTTTAGTATTTTATATTCATTCATTAAGGTGATTTGTGACATTGAAATAAATCGCTGTGGATAGAGATAATTTTAAACTGACTTAATTTTTTTTTTAATTTCGTTAATTATTTTTTTTTTTCAATTTTGAGGGTACAATTTGAAATTAAAAACAGGAAAATGTTGGTTTATATTAAAAATTTATAGGAATTTTGGTGTTTGAAAACTTTAATTTATAATCTTTTAAATTTAAGGTTAAATTAAAAACTAAAAGACACTAAAGTTGTTTTGTCAAATTTAAAATTTAAAAAAAATATTTTCTTTGGGATATTGCAAAGTATTTTTACAGAAATTTGATCTATATTTTTAAAAATTCAATATTTAATATCAAAACTGTCATCATCAAGTACTTATCACTTTAAAAAATTAAAAAATAGTGGGACTTCTTCTAACAAACGTGTTGGATACTATGGGGCAGTTGTGAAATATTATATTAAAAATGCTAAATTTAGCAACATTGACTCAGAAGCCCTATATACCCCCAGTCCTTTTGTAACTTTTGCGAATGTTAGAAAAAACATAAATTCCCACAAAAATTCAATTTTAAATTAAGTAAAAATATAAAACATTATGTTTGTTACCACTAAAATTGTACTCTTTATGTCAAAACGTAAAAGTGCCATTTCTATATTTAAAAGGATTTATGAATTTCAATTTACTTATATCAGCATATCAGCAATGTCAGTACATTATGTAGGATTCCACTGGGATTATTTTTTTTATAACAAATAAATATTCTATTATTTATTGTGCAAATCTCTTTTAGAACCCTTTTTATACACAGGGCTCAATGAGCCAGAGCCAGACGTAATTATGAACTTTTTTCTGAAAAGTTTTATTATTTGAAAGACATTAGAGGTCACAAAGCTCAACAGGTCAGTCACATGTGTATGTGACTAAATATGCGAATAAAAATATTCATAAAACTAACAACAAAACCTTATTAGGTTTTACAAATAATAATAATAAAAAAATATCTAAATAATAGAGTTGATTGCAAGTGTTTCAATATTGGCAAAGATACAAAACTAAATAAATTAAACAGCAACAACAACAACAACACTACCACAAATTACATTATATTACAACTAATGATGACCGCATCGATGGGCTTCAATGTATGAACAAAAAAATAACAAAATAAAAAAAAAGTAAAATGATGAATGACTATTGCCTACCACAATACAAATGTTGTTGTCTAATTTTCATTTTCAATAAGAAAGAAAAAAACGAAAAAAGCAGTACGTCTTGGCAACTCTTAAACAATCAGCAACTGATTATTTTAGAAGTGGTAGCAGCAACAACCTCTGTAATATTAATAGGATTTACCAATGTTAACAGAAATCGAATTTTTCATTTAACCAACAACATTTTGTGGTTGGTTTATTTTATTTTTATTTATTTCTCCAGACAGATATCAATGAAATGCAGCCAAACGATATATTGTATAAAAAAAGAAAAAAAAAAAAACATTAAGAAATCAACATTATGTTAAAATCAAATAAAATAAATTTTTTATTTTTAACAATGCGAATTTAGTTTAGTTTAGCAATAATTTTGTTATTGGTCACTATTAAGTAGTTAATAGTATTATTAACATAACAATAACAAAAAAAATCATTTCAATGAAAATAAACTGAATTGAAAAACAAAACCTAAATAACAAATAAAAAAGAAATAAATGTGAATGACTGAGAAACAACCGCATAAATTGTAGCACCATCCAATCACATCGATTATAGTATTACTTTACAAAATCATATCTTTTCGAGACTTTTTGTAAACTTAAATTGGTAGTATCGCTATTAAATATATTATATATTAATTTAAAAAGCAATAACTTTACTAATTTACGATTAATAAAATCGACGTTATTAACAATATACGAATAAAATTTCCATCAAATGAAATTTGATTTGATATTTTGGCTTATTTTTGGGAATATTATATTGTTTTCAAAACATCATTTTATTGCAAATCCAATTTTAGAAACTACAGCAAAAGTTAAAATTTCCAAATAAAATAGGTCACATTTTAAAGGAACTTGGCTACATTGCAATTTTAGCTTTAGCATATTTTCCATAACAATGTTTTCGAAAACGTATAAGCTTTCTATCTGCTTCTAATGATTTAAAAAAGTACACATTGTTAGGAGTCCAATATATACCTAACAATATATTTGCTAATCATTCCAGATATAACGTGTCCGACGGTCGCCTAGATTCATATATTAGAGTGTGAACAAACGATCCACACATAGCAACGTAAAACGATATAAACCATAAAAGCCCCTCCCCTCGGTACATCTCCCACATAAATTCTATTTCAAAATAAAAAAATTTTGTGCTTGGATTTTTAACCAATTTGATGCCTAACAAGAAATTCTACATACAAACTTGAACTAAGTACGAAACTTATATAAAGAAAACCGGTAACTTAAGCATGGGCTTATCATTGGAGGTGACTAAATCCCACCGTTTTTGAACTTTAAAACCAGTTCCGTACCTGTTTAAGTACATCATACCATACTGAAAAATACAAATTTCAAACCGATTTAACCCGAATCAATTTCATAAATACTTGTGAAAAAAGGAAAAGTTATAATTTTAAGGGCTGTATTAAATGGATTTGGTTAGACTAGTACAAAACAAGTTCAACAGTTCCATATAGGTGCCAAGTAGTAACCTCCAAAGATAATCTCATTTCAAAGTTACCGACACTTTTCAGATATATTTCCGGCACCAATAGTACTTTGTATGAAATTTCCTGTAGGGTAATCAGCACTTTCTTACTTAAAAATCCCATGTATCACTTTTCGTCTGGTAAGACCGTTAAATAAAGCTCCAATTTCTATGTTGAACTTTAAAAAAAATTGTATATTGTTTTGTAAGAAATGTGTTTTTATAATATATTTTGTTCTCATTACAATTGTTTAGGCATAATTTTTGTTGTTTTTGTTGTTTAACAACATGAAGTTGGTTCGCGTGCCACATGCAAGAAATGTGTTTTTTACGAAAATTAAAAATATGAGGTATTATCGATACTTAGATATACTTAAATACTTATATTATTTTTCAAATTACTACTTAATACAAAAGCAAAAAAATTAATTGTCGACAAAGTGTTAAAAAATTAAGTTTTGATTTTGTAAAGTAATGCATAGTAACTACTATGTAAACTCTTAGAATAACTTTCCATTAAGACAAAAATCTTTCTAAACATCCAACAAATATTTAAAGAATTTACCGTAATTTTTATAATTATTTATTGGCTTAATATAGGGTATTTTGCAAAAATATTTTTTGAGTCAAACAATTCATGCAGCTACTGCTGCATGTTGATCTATATTTGCACAAGAACTAAACAAAAAATATAAATAAAATTAAGAATTGTATGCGCCATTTACTCACAAATAAAAATACAAAAAAAAATCATTGCAACATACATTTAATGTGTATATGTATCAGCATGTATGCGGACACAAATTGTTGCAAAAGAGCTAAAGTGTGCCAAATGCATGTTTTTTTATTCATATAAAAATATTTTCCATTATTTAATGATACCCAAGAGTGAATTTAGAAAAGGAAATTAAAGTAATAGACCCAAAAATACGTATATTTAGACGTTTCACCAAAGAGAAGGCAAAAGAGAGAGGTTTTAGTTATGAGCAAAATAATAATACAACATTAACGTTTAACATTATTATTATTATTATTAGTTATGTAAAGTAGGGATTAAATAAGAATTAATAAACTGTTAATTGTTTAAAAAATATAAAACCAAGACTTATTTATTATATTTCTAAAAGAAAAATACAAATATGACCATGAACAAACATATTATATAAGCGTTTGAAATAAACTATTGGAAACATTCAACTAAATAATTTGTTCCAAAAACCTCAATTTACAAATAAAAATTAAGGGCCTAAACAAATGTTTTTCAATACAATAAGAAAAACAAAACCAACGGTCAACTATTGTTATTAAACAATAATAAATCTTTAAACATTTGTTTTAATTGTATAAAATTTATTAATATTTCTCAAAAAATAAAAATATATTCTGTTTATGTTTGAGTTTGTTTAAAATAATTTGTTTATATTATTTTGCTCATAGCTGTAGTGTTTTGCAAATTGCCATCTAATAAATAATTTGTTAAAAATTTAACACATCCGCTAAGACTCTTTCATATCCGGTTTATGGCTCAAAATAGACATTAAAGATAATTATTTATTTATTTTGACCATTTGCGGTTTTTGTAGACTATTTTACAAAATTTTATTTAATTATATGGTGTGTGCGTGTATTTTATTTAGTTTGTTTAGGCAAATTGTTTAACACTTGTTATAATTTTTGTATATACCGGCTACATTATATTTAGGAGAAAGCTGCTATAATTTATTAGATTTTTTATTGCTATGTTTTTGACCTATTAAATTAAGTCTTTTTTATATTTACATATATATTTGATTATTTTTAGCATTGTTGCAATTTGGTGCTATTTAAATAACCAATGCTGTAATTATTACAAAAAATCTACTTTATATAACAATCAATCCAGAATCACTGGTACTTATATTTTGGTTTAATTGAATATTGCCCAAAAATAAGTTTGATTTTTGTATTTTGAAATCATATTTATTAACATTTAAAATCAAAGACTAATGGTTTAGTTTTTTTGTTTAAAAATTATTTTAAGACTTAAAGTTTCTTTTTTTACAGGATTTACATTTTTTTGTGAAATAAACTTTTAGTTTTATATTTTCCACATTTTAGTTATGCATACAATATTTTGCGTAAATTTATTCAGAAATATGTGAATTTGAATGTAGGTATGTATACCTTATGCATAATTTTTTCTGAAATATCAAATATTAAACAAAGAAATTATGCATTTATTTTAATATATTTTTTTGTGAATAAATATTTTGAAGTATATTTTGTTGTTGTTTTCGTAAACAGTAGTAAATTTAGAGGGCTTTGTTTTCTTAATTTATTAGAAATTTTAAAACTTATTTTCAGATGATCAAAATATTGCAATGAATAGCCAATCTTTAGTCGGATTTTAAAACTGTTATTAAATGATCAAACGTTTGAGATAACAACTAAACTTTTCCCAATGTGCTTTTTATATCATAACTCATCGAACTAGCTTTATTTATTCTCTCAAAAGCAAAGTGTTATAGTATATGTGTATTGTGCTTCGCCGTTCGATTCCTTACAGAAAACCATATCAGAAATCTTGATATACCGTTTTATTTGCAGATTGTAATTTATACGTAATTAATGTTAAATTATAACAAATTTCTTTTTACAATAACGCAGTTTTAAAAGTTTACTATTGAATTTTAAATTTGTAATGCATTTACGTTCTAAGTTTTCATACCCAAAATGAAAACTTAGATAATATTTATTAATTCTATATTAATTTACATCATGTCTCTAATTAATTTGATTTCATTTATTTTTCATTTCAGGTAAGTCTTTAAATCTTCAATAAATTGTATTCA
>JACGTJ010009277.1:0-14109 GCA_014858695.1 Chrysomya rufifacies | reverse complement strand
GTTCTAGTTCAGTTCTAGTTCAGTTCTAGTTCAGTTTTAGTTCAGTTCTAGTTCTCAAATAGTTCTTTCAGCATTTGAGAACATTGGTTCATTGTAAACACATTTAAAATTTTTAATTTTCCAAGCCTGTTACATATGAACGCTTGAAATTGTGTGTGTGAGTGTGTGTGTATACAGATCAGAAATGAATGAATATGTGTTTTTAAGTTTGATTTTTGGAGTATTAGAAATAATACTTAGAAGACAGTCTCCAACGAAAAAAAAAGCAACAAAACAATATTTATGAGGCCAATAACGATGATTCATAATCAAGATGTTTAAAATTTATAAACTTTTAATACTCTGAATTCGAAATTTTTTAAATGAACACATTTAAACACATATTGAATTTAATTAATGTTTTTTTCTTTTTTAACTATTTTCCTTGACGACAACTAGCTTTAAATACACAAGCGTTAATTTTTATTAAATTTTCTTATACATGCGACAAATTTAAACTTCTAGCTGATATTATTCTTTATATATTTTTTTATTTTATTTATTTTAACATTCAATATTTCTTTTTTTTATTTATTTTTTTGTATTTATTTTATTCATATAATTATTTTTATTAGTTTTGTTATTAATATTATTATTTTAATGTGGTTGGTTTATGCAACCTATGAACTAAACACTAAATACACAAACTAATTGTTTTTGGCACCCATCTCTGTTTCAAACTAAATTTACACTCTACTGCTTTTACTTTATTTTTATTTCAAAGTTTTGTTTTACAATTTTTCTGTTGTTGCTTTTATTGTTTTAATTTCGTTCATATGTTGTTGGGAAAAAGTAACAACAACAGCAACAACAATAATGAGAGAAGGTTCCTTAATACATTTTTGTAGGTTTTTAACTTTCATAATAGTGTGCAGCACAAAACAACAAAATGAAAGCATTTATTGTATTAGTAGTGATACTAATGGTAGTAGTGGTGGTTTAATATCCTTTTTACAAAAAAATATACGAAACTTACGTACAGAATATACAGTTATTCCGAGGTGGAGGTAAACAATGCAATCATCAAATATATTTGTCTACGTATAAAATTTATATGAACAAACATACAGACACACATTCGATTGAAATACTAGAGTTCTAATGTAAGTGTTGGTATGTTTATTAGGGTACGGTATATTTAAATGTGAAAATATTCTATTTCCACTTGTATAAAAATGTTTCTTATTAGATATGTATATGTATGTATATATATGTACATACTTTGTCCATCTGTCTATTAAATGCTACCCATATGATCGTGTATATATTTGTGTGCGTGTACATATTTGTTTGTTATATTTTGAAATAAATACACATGTTGCAACGTTTCATGGAATTTCTTCTTGTTGTTGTAATTATTGTTGGTAATGGTGGTGGCAACTTAAATTTGTTTTACCGTTTTGCTTTTTCTTTATTCTTTTTTTTTAAATAATTGTTATACAATTTTGTTTAAATTTCGTCATACTTTTAGTACAATTAGTTTTCAAAACGTGTGTGTATTTATTTTGACTACTAAACTAGTAAGTGAAACTATTCACATTTTGAATTTGTTATATCTAAACATTTGTATTAGTTTTAATACGAGGATCGTATTATAATTTAATGCTATATTTTTAAATTTATTTAATAACATTTAAAGCAAAAGTTATCTTGTGGTAAAAATTAAAATATATATATATATATATTTATATAATTAGTTGTAAAGCAATTAGTTGTTAAGTAATATATTTGTATTATTTTTAATTTAAAAGCTCTTGATATTAACCAGGGGAATTGCCTTTAATTATACTTGTTAAGCTCATACTCTACCCTCGCAATTTAAGTGTACAGAAATGTAATATTTATATACAAAACACATGTTTAGTTGGCACCTCAATGGGCACAACAACTACAACAACAATAAGAAAAATATATTTCATTTTAACTAAAAAAAACAGGGTGCAGACATTCAAAGGTTTGGGTTAGATAAATATTTACGGAAGTAAATTAAATTCAAAATATATTATTAAAATTGTGTAAAAATAATAACATTTTCCCATGAGTCTCGGCGTATTTATAAAATCTAAATAAATATTAAAACAATTTTCAGATAATTAAATGTATTGGAAAAATCGAATCGAAAAACAAATAAGTTTTTATAAATTTTTATTAATGATAAAGAAAATTTCATTATGATTGATATCATATCAGTTAAATTGAACTAGTTGGTTTTTGGCTGTTAAATTGAATAATTTTTACATTATATTGTTTTGTTTCTCTTTAATGTAGAACTGGTGCAAAATGTATATTTATTTTCCTATTTGAAACAAACTAAGAAAAACATTAAAAGCTAACAAGTCAAGGATATTAAAATTCAACAGAATTAACAACAACTAGTGAACTATGATGTGACAAAATAAGTTTTTTTTTTGTTTACTGGTTTCAACACTAACAAGTAAACATTTTCACCTGACAAGCTTTATGATCGCATTGGCTGACAAGTGTAAAACTGCAAATGTAGTAAGGAATACTAAAAAAAAAGAACGATTAACAAATGCCAAGTACGTGTATGAATCACATGTATTAAAAAAGAAACAACTATGTGATAATAACAAAACCACATACAGATATTAAAATAAAAGTAGCTAAAAGAGCTTTTGTCGTACAAGACCGATCGTATCATAGTCTACAGCACATCAGGACCTATAAATGCTATATTTAAATGTTATATTTAAAACAAGTAAGAACGCTACATTCGGCTATGCCGAACTTAAGTCGGCTAACTCAAGAAATAACAATAATATGCATGCATAGTAGACGTACAATGTATGCTCTGAAATCCCTATAACTTGGTGAAATAAGTACGTAAGATTGTACTTCTTTATTTTGTATATATAATTTTAGCATTAGCGAATATTTTTTTCGAATATTACCTAAGCCTTTTTCAATTTCACATAACGTTAGGTTTGTAAGTATTTTTGTTTTTTTTAGTTAATTTTGAAATAGTGTTGTGATTACTAACTGAATTTATAATGAAAGTACAGAAATAATATTCTTAAAAATTTAAAAATAAACTTCATTTCGAATATATAAATGAATGTAGAAAAAAAGTCAAGTAAAAATTAAATAAAAACAGAAAATAAAAACAACAACGAAAAAGATAAGGTTTAGTTCAAAATGTTAATGTCTGCTTATAATTATTACTATGTATAGTCTTAAGGCACGAGGTATTTACATTTGGTTTTATTAAATTTTTATTACATTTATCTTATAGTACATATGACTCACACATACATATATATGTACGAGTGTTATCATAAACTTGTTCCCTAAACATGAATGCCTATGAAATGTAAAGCTTTAATTTTAAATAATTATGAGTTAAGCTTTTATAAGTTTTGTTTATTCAATGTAACGGTTGTTTTAAGATTTTTCTAATATTGTTGGACACAATTTTTATTTTAGAATACTAATTTAAAATAAAAAAAACATAAACTTTTTGTATTAAAACAAAAGGAAAATACAAAGAAATTTAAATGGAAACTTAATTTTGTTTGGTTGGAACCGTTAAAATATAAAACGAAGTTTGACAAATACATAAACAAAAAAGTATATAAAGAATAATTAGTGGCCATAAATGCTATTGAAGTGTGTAGCGGCTTAATAAATACTTAGATGATGAGTATATAAGATTCGGCACAGCAAAATACAACTTTTAAACTTGTTTTTTGTGATAATTGGGGAATCTACACCACCATATATGCGTACAGCATGCGTACATGGTGTTCGTATAATAAAAGTGTAAACCCAATGGACTTTCAATTTGTGTGAAAATGAAAGCCTTTATTTTTACGAGTTTATTAATAAGATAGGTAATTAATTTTTTAATAAAAATTTAGCTCAATTTTTATTATTTCAATCATTGAAATATGCGTAGATGAAAACGCAAGGTCCTAGCAGGAAATCTAGAGATGGGGTAGTCTTCTAAGATTTTTTATAACATCTGTTAAAAGCATACAGTAACCAAAATGTTGCAAGTACAATTTAACAACAACAATACACTTAAATTTGTTTAATAGAGCCTATCGTAAAATATAAAATGATTTATGAAAGATAACTGTGTCACTTGTAAAGGTTTTCAGCAGTAGATTTAGTAAATAATTTTTACGTCATCGTTTTATAAATCTAGATCCAAAAAGTATAAATGTATGCCAAACAAAATGCATAACGTCATCAATTTGTCTTAAGAAAGGCCAAACAAGATAAATAGTTTTTGATATTTTGAAAAACATCAAATAACTCTAATTTAAAAAAAAATCTTTGTACCATAGTGCAGTTTAGAAAATAATATACTACTAAAAACTCTTTAGAGCAAAATGTCAAACAAATTAGTTTAGTTCAATTGCCTATCTCGTCATTAGTTCAATTACAAAAAAATTTAAATATTTACTTATCAATCAAATTATATATTACGCCTTAATGCCTTCGACATGCATTTTTGAGTATATTTATAATTTATATAAATAAATAAAATATAATCTTATTAAATAAAATCTGTTTTTGGCAACCGAAATTGTTGCCAACATACTACAAAAAAGTCTCAAAGAAATAATACAATAATAACTAAATACAATCAAAGTTAAATACAAAAGGATTGAAAAAAATCTAAAAAAAAGGAATAAAAATAAATTTGCAAAAAAAAAAATCTATTTGAGGGACATTGTGGCTTATTTTCTTAAGAAAGCTACTTTGGTGTAAAAGGATTTTCGTTTTTTTTTATTTATAAAATAAGAAAATAAAATATTTTGCTAGAAACGTTCCAAAGTGTAGTAGAAGTTAGAAGAGAAAGAAAAAGGTCAGAGTAGTTTATTATTAGATTTAGGAAATTTGGAATGGCTGCTTTTTAAGTGCAATTATTTAAAATTGTGTTATTAGTGCTGAGAAAAGAGATTGTTTTAAAAATAGGGAAATTTTACAGAGAAGTGTAACACATTTAATTACATTTTCTCCATTTGACTTTTTAAGGCATGATAAATGAACATGTTGTAGTCGTAGATTTTATTATAATATAATTTTCATCAATTAATCCTAAGATAAGACCAAACTTAGTACATTTTATTAATAATTAAAAGCCTAATATTGATTTCTTTTTATAACAAATTGTTTGTTTTAAAACACAATTATTTTTTCATTTTAAACAAATTTTAAATAAATATCTTCATTATTTTTAACATTTTCTCTTTATATTATTTTACTTCAAAAGAAAAAAATATATATATTATTGATATCTTCAAACACTTCACGATTTTATTTAATATCTGGCTTAAGTTGCTGCTCCAACAGCTAACACTTCCGTTTCCGTTTTGTGTGTTTTCTAAGAGCGTGTATTATAAAATATTTTCATTATGTCTTCCATTTATTTTATTTATGTGCTCATTTCTTTTTATACTTTAATTTCTGTATACATTTGGACATACAATTTTAAACATCATAGCAATTAAAATTGAATACCGAAAACTTATTCACTTGGTTTACATTTAATTAAATTTTTTTTTTAATTTTGGTAATTTTTTTCATAAATTCTCTAAACAATAAGACGAATAGAAACCGTCTTATATACAACTACGACGACTTCCACTAGATTGCACACTGAGCATTTTTTGGCAATAGAAAAAATGTCACTAACGCTGCAACGATGACTGTGTGCTGTCACTTTTTTGGGGTCTCATCCATATTTGTAGTTTCGATTTGTCCGTCCAACGGCCTTTTTACTTTACTTTTTTTTTTGTGTTTTTATATTATTTTAGTTGTAAATGCACTTTCACATTGGAATTTTTAGTAATTGAGTGTTATTTGACAAATGTATGCTTATATTTTTGGTTAGATTATATTTGTTTGTTTGTTTATTTTTACTAGTTTTTCTTTTTTTTGGCATTTATTGTCCATTTACTATAATTTCAAGTTTTTTTTTTATAGGCTGGTATTTTTGTAATTTTTCAAGTAAGAGAAGTTTTTTATGTTCTATTTGTTAGAGTAAATTTTTGTCAACTCATACTTATATTGCAGTTGAAAAATAATTATGTATGCAGTTACCTTTTCTTATATGGGGTTTTCTATTTACGCTTAAGAACATTTAATTACTACAGAAAAGATTTTTAAATAAATTTTTTAAGATATAACAAAATTGAACAACATTTTAAAAATCTCTCTTCTAGTTTAATTTCAGTTTACTTCAACATCTTTTAATTTATACTTTTTAGGCAATTAACAAGATAAAAGATTTTTTGTGATTCTATTTTTTATATACTAGATGATCACCCGACCTTTCGTTATTAGATTTGAGATTGGGTCCTTTTTACAATGTTTGTGCAATTGTTGGATTTTTTTTATATCTATTGGTAAATTTTTACATATATGGTACCTCTTTATAAGTTTTTGGTACAGTTTTGCGTTTTGGTACTCTTTTACCTTTTTAGTTTGGCCCTCGTTTGCCTTTTTTGTACATTTGTTATACCCCTACATACTCTCTATTCAAAAATAATAAAAGAAAAATTGATTTTGTTCAGTATAGTGGGAAGTCTTTTGCATGTCCAAAAAGGACAAAACTTATATTTTATCCTTGCCCAAAAACAACAAAACTTATATTTTATCCAATGAGACATGTTATTTAAATCTAATTATTAAGTTTTTTTGTATCTTTTTCATTCAGTAATAAAAAAAGAGCTCTTTTAACTCCAAATGGCCCAAATTTCAAAAATTATCATCTATTTTTTATAAAAAATGTCGTCCAAAGATCAATCTATAGTTCAAATAATAACATACTAGCTTACAGTGATTACATTATGCGCGTAACAGACTATGATATAAAATAACCTTACAAAAATTTCGCAGACTGTAGGATAAAGTTAAGAAATACTTTTTTAAGAAATCAGTGTCATCATTAGTCTCAAAGGATTGCTTTTCTAAACAAAATTGTTCTAAAAAAATAAAAGCAGCACAAAATAAGCTGGTATAAGAAGAATACCATAGTTTGATGATTACAATACAAAATATATAAAATATAAAAAAACAACATACATACAAACACAACAAAAAACAAAACGGGGTAACATAAATGGTTATTTAGCATAAATGCTTTCAACTGTAAACAAATAAATTACAATGTTACATATAACGTACATTATTTTTCAATATTATTTTATCACAATTGCTAATGAAATTGAAAAAAATAAATATATTTTAAACAACACTCTAAACAAAAGTTTCTTTATGTATTTAATATATTTTATTACAGACTTTAGTGCTGAATGTTTAAGTTTAACATGGCTTATATTTTAAGGCTGTTATTAACATTTGTTTTATCTTCAATTACAAAAGCTTTATGTTAAACTATATAAAACATTGAAACTAAAAGCTTATCTCTGTAAACTCTTTAGATTTATAGTGTTGTAAAAATTTAAAAAAAATCTTGTTCGAATGAATTGAGAATGAATTGAGAAAACTTAAAAGTTTTAAAAATAAAAACAATATAAAGTTCAGATCGTGGTTGCTGATAAATAACTTAAACTTTAAACAACTTCAAATAATAGTTTTCACATTTCTTTCCACATTATTATTTTTTTACAAAATATTTCGTATATAACGTATGAACGTATGAGTATTGTGGTAATTGCAATTCTCTATTAAAATTAATCATTCGTCAAGGTTTACAACGCTAATAAACACAAATGTTTGTAAATTGTTTTATATATAAATCTGAATTAAAATTAAAAAAAAAAATATTCGCAATTTAATAAAAAAAAAGAAAAAAATAGCAAAATAAAAAGCACATTTTTAGTGGTTTTAATTGTATAAAGTTTCTTTTTTATTATTTACTGCAAAGTTGTTGTGATTTGTCGTACATACAAATATGTATTTATAAGAATGTATTTATAAGAAGTTAAACAAAAATTTACAAACTTCCAAAAAATGTTTTTTTTTAACATATTTCTTCTATAATCTTAAATTAAATGCAGCAAGCATTTGCCATACCGTTGGTAACATGATGAAATGTAAGTCTAAGATGTCGATCTAGCTATACCCTTCCAATAGTCTGTTAAAAGCGTGATTGAAACCGAAACGAGTTAGATAAGAATAGGTAATAGAAATTTGAATCAAAAATTTCTCATATGTTAGTATTGTTTTGTAATGAAAGTGGGAGAAAACGGTTTGGTTATAGACCAAAAATCTATCTTTGTTGAAATTAAAGTACCATATTTAATGAAAAATAGACATTCGACCTCTTTAAAAATTCAACTTAATATGATGATGATGGGTATAAAAGAATCGACTAAGTCAAACAAAATATTCTTACTTGTTTGAGTGTGTATATAAAAGAATAAATAACAAAGATAATAAAACTAAACTTAAAAAGAAAACTGTTTCATACTAAAACACATGTTTTGGGCTTTGTTATTTAACTGCATAAAAAAACTAGAAAAACTTTTTCAAAAAGTTAAAAACAAATATTCTATGTTTTCTTGATTTACATCAAAATCTTAACAAAAATATAATTGGTATAGAGTAGATTAAATCCCGTTTTGTTTTTAAATAAAATCTATTATGTGTTCAAGTTGAGTTCAATACGACAAGCAGTAAATTGTGATTTGATACCTTAAAGGGGAAATTTTTCCGTGGTGAATTCGAAATCATTTTTTTTTAATAAATTACGATGTACGAGCCTAGTGTACTATTGATAGCTTTGGGTAATTGTGATTGAAATTTGTTCATTTTATACACGTATGTTAATATTTTTCCAGTTGAGTCTAAAGTGCTTCACATTTGTTGGAATATATTACTCGTTTTAAAAATTTTTATAGTTTATTGTTTATAAAATGATACGAACTTTTCAAAGTAAAACTAATCACAATGATTTTATAGCCAAAGTGTTTAACATTTTAAAGCCTAAACATTTTTATGAAAAAATGAATAGTTTATAGTTGTGTGTTTAATGTTTAAGTATATTTTTCAGGTAATAATTTTCTTAAGTAGTTTTAAAATGAAATTAATTGCTTAAAAACTATTATTTTATCCAACTTCCGTCGATCACTTCCTGTGGACAGAAAAGGAAATAATTAACACATGAGTAAAATGTACTAGAACAAATACTTTCACATACAATAATCTGATCCTTTAAACAGCCCAATGTGTTTTGTTTATAGGCTTTATTCTAGAAAAGAAGGATACACATGTACAATTTGAAAGACTTTGTAATAACAAAAAAAAAAACACTACATTTATAAAAATAAAACTCAAGGTCATAGAGAGAAATATAAAAACAACTCCACCACAAATTTACTCTATTTTAGTACATAAATCAGTGATGAAAGTTGTAGAAAAACTATACACAATTAAAAGTACCACATGTATTCTGTTAAATTATGCATTATGCTAATCTGCATATTATTATATATCACAAAAATGTATATTGATGTAATGAGAACTACTTGCTTTAACTAACTAAACATTGAGATCAAAATACAGGATTTAAAATTCAAAATATTTCGATAACATTTTCCTTAAATATATTGGTACTTTTCTACAAAACATAGTTAAAAAGGATATTAAATCTCAACAATAGTATATCTCACATACACATATACACATACGTACACAAAATGGAAATTTATTGCTCATATTTGTAGTACAGTATGAGTTGTGTTATGGTACCGAGAACAACGTGAAAATATTTATGAATCAAAATTAATAAAGAAAGGCTACATAAAAATAAAAACTAGCATGTTACCAAGCGTAATTGTGTTTAAAATTTGTTGATTTGTACTTTTGTTTCATAACTAACAGTGTTACAAAATAACTTACTCATATATAAAGGTAAATCATAAAACATAATAAGAAAAGGCCTTTTTTGGTTAATCACATAATGCAATAACTTGTAAACACCTTTATATTTTTTGGCAAATCAGTATGTATATGATATTATACAAAGGCCTTTTTGTTGGGTTAAGTTTGTTAATTTCCACACTGAATCATAAATTCATTCATTTAAACTATGAAATAAGTTTAACGGTCATTGTGTGAAAACTGTGGTATTGGCGAAAAAATACGGTAATTCATATACATAACTCATACTTATAACCAAATATACCCTTGTTTTTGTTGATAAATGCTGTTATTTTTACTGTTTCTTTTTTCATTTTGTATAAACATTGCGTGAGTTACTTTTGGGAACATGTGTGTCAATGTCACATAAATGAGTAACAATTTCAATTTATTAATATACATTTTAACTTTACATACAACAATGTTTTTTTTTGTACAACGACACTCACATTCATTTAAATAACTAAAAGTTACCCAGGACAGAAGTATTAATTAGCAAAAACAGAAAAAGTTTTGGGTGTATAAACAATTATTTTTTTGAACCTGTCGTTCCTATAAGAAATGGTAGGTAATAATTTTCTTTATCGGCTGAAAAATTGTGTTAACTATTGTTCTGTTAACTTAAATAGTTTTAAAAATGCCTCAGAGAGAGAATTTATTTTTTATTTTATTTTAATATTATTATTTTTTACGACCTTGACTTTTTTGTAGTAAAAAAATTGAATAAAACAATAATCGAAAGCCTTTAATAAATACCCCATAGTAAAATAGATAAAATTTAAAAGAAGGTAACAAATTAAAAAATGTCTGATAGAGATTGTCGCAAATAACAACATTATTACTCATTTTAAACATGCAAAAGAGCTATAGTACATCAATGCCGAATATATAATACCCAACACCAATGTAGGGCTAAATGAAGTAATGGTAATGGATACAAATCCAAATAATGTGCCCCAAACTTAATCGATTTCTTTTTAAAATTTCAATACCTGGTCATATATTAAAGCATAATATGTAATAAATATGCTGATTAAAATGAAGTTTGTGTTAAATTTTATTTAATTTTTTTAAACGAGTTATGAAAATATTACGTGCGAAATTTTCAGATGAACAAAGTGATCTTAAACAATTTCAGTAGGCTCGTTCTAGCATACTAGTCACAAAATGTTTGTATGAACTGTCAGCCTGACGACCATAGCAGCAAGCTATAATTGTATAAAAAGAACGCTCCAGAAATCGTTATTACTTCTCAAATTCGACATATTTCTTGGCTAAAAATTTTAATATTTTTTTTTATTTTAATATTTGTAGTTTTTTCTAATTAAATGTACGTTGGGAAATCTTAAAAAGTTCTAAAATCTTCAAAAATCTTGTCAAACTTTTCAGTTATAAGTGGAGTCAACTATTTCATATAAAAAATAAATTATCTATGAATACAAGTTCTACGTGTAAGTCTTTATATACATCGATTCTATAAATTTCAACAACTTAACTTACGTTTGTTTAAAACTAATTAACATATTCTGAAACTATATTCATGAAATGAGTTTCTATATTTGCAACTCATTAGCAGTTGAGTACAAATGTAATTTCATTTATTGATTGTTGTCCGTAGGCGTGTGTTTTTTTTTCCACTTAAAATGTGATTTTTGCAGAATATATAAAAAAAAGTAAACTATTGTCCTTGCTCCCTTCAGTGGAAACACATTTTTCTACTAAAACTATGTAATAGAAGTTATTATTTTGCTTGTTTATATTCTTTGTTTTTTATTTAATAGCAGTACATAAAAAAACGCAAAGTTTATGAATTATTTATAAAATGTATATCACAGTTCATTGCTAAAAAGTATTCGTGTTTTGTTAGTACCTTTAAATTTTTTGCTCTTTTTTATTTTTTGTATTGTTGTGGCGCTGGTGGTCACGTGATTCATCTAATAAAATTATAGGAAAAAGAGAATAAATATTGTAATGGATCATAGCAGCAATGAATCAACAATTATTATATAAGTACAAACAGATTGAAATATGATTGCCATAACCTATTACTAACTGTTCTAACTAACTGAAATATGTTTGACATAACCTATAACTAACTGAATTTAGATATTTAATATGTTTTGAATTCCTTAAAAATATTGACTACTGACATTAAATGTTCATAAAATTTTAAAATAAATTATGCTTTTACTAATGTATTCTATCCAAAAACATCAAAAAAAAATCTTGAACAAATTAAATTTTATTATTTATGAAATTAAATAAAACTTAACAGATTTTTATAATACCAAATGGCGCCTAATAGACACCAAACTGGCTGACTCAGCAAAATATTAAAAAGGAAGAAAATAAATTTTCTCCATAAAAGCAAAAGATAAAAAAACACGACTCATGTTCTTACACAGCTTGATTACTATATACATTTTGGCAAAAAGAAAAAAAAAAATAAAATAAAAATTCAGGAGATAAAACACCAAAAAAAAATTAAAGATTTTTCTTTTTTTCTGTAATTTTTCTATGGAAAATTCATCTAAAAAAAGATGCCAAAAAAGAGCACAAGTTCATTGACTTTTAAAGTGATTTAAAGAATAATCATAAGTATATTTATACGCATTTCCTTGTGATACTATTTAATTTGTAAAAGAGGCTAAAAATGCTAAATCACGAAAATCACAAAAATATAAATTTAAAGTTATATACAAAATTTTATTAGTGTAGTAAAATCTAAAACATAAGAAGAATATGACATCAACCTTCATAACAACCCCAAAGTCAGTCATAATAATTATTTTATTTGATCAATACCAGTCGTATTTGCTTCATTGGCAATGCTTTATACCTTTTTAAAGGTATTTTTGATTTTATGACATTTTTTTTTTTTGGTACCAGATTTTCATAAAATACAACCTTTGAAATTTATCGATATTTATAAATTTTACCACTACAAATACAGTTTTGCACACATGTTATGTTTTGCAAATATGTATGTTTGTATGTGTGTATAAACTTTTAACATTACAATTTATGTATAATGGGGTTATTTTTATTGCAGTTTACAATAAATAGGGTGTAATTTATTTAACCTTTTTGAATATTTAATTAAATTTTGTTCTAAATAAATATGAAATTTATAAGGTTAACTATCCTTTATACTTTAATTCCATACCCTAGATATTACAGTATACTAAGGGGTAGACAGATTAAAGAAAACGACTTTTAATTTGTAAATGGCTAAACATAAGAAAGAGCCTATTGACTTTTATTACAAGATAAATGTAATGTAAATGTATTTGGCATATATTTTGTTTAAAACTTAAATTTAAACGAAAAGCGTATGGAAGATAAATACATACAATAATGACAATAATTCAATAAATACATTTTACACACAAACAATATTAATTTGTATGAATACATTTAAATTTATCAGGAGAATAATTAAATAGTATATATGAATGATTTATATCATTTATTTAAAATCCATTAGAGATAATAAGTAAATTTATTATTTTATAACAGAATTTATATTTGAAATACAACGATTTTTCAACGAGTACAGAATTACGCAATAACACTTTAGATATTAAAAAAATATATGGGCAACCGATTAACCGATTATTAATTATTACTAATCATTTTCCAGGACTTTTCGAATAATCATACAATACGAAATTGAATGTTTTTAGTTAATCTATTAATCGAGTTAAATAATATAGCTGTTCGAACAACAGTACATTTGAATATGTTCAACTTTTATTAAATTAATCTAAACCTATTGTACAACAATAATTTAAATGATGTCGTTGAAGAAAGTTAAAGAACAATATTTATGTGCTAAGCAGCTGATATAGCAAACTAATTGTTATGAATTTTTATGAATTGTTTTATTAGGACCAGTGATGCCGGATAAAATTCAAACAAAGTGCATTCCCTTAATACAAAAAGGGAAATTTTCGCATAATTATTCTTTCATCTCTTTCCCACTCGTGTTTTCAATGTAATATTTATATAAAAAACAAGTAAGATTATATTCGACTTAGTCGAATCTTTGATACACACAATCAAGAGAGGTTAAATAAAATAAATGTTGTGGGCAGAATGTTGGCGGGCCACGCACATTTATCCATTTGTGCATACAAATGTGGTATTCATGTTATGATGTAACAAAGAAATTCCATATTTTTCAATTTGCGCTTATATGGGAGGTGTGAG
>JACGTJ010009267.1:0-12787 GCA_014858695.1 Chrysomya rufifacies | reverse complement strand
AGAACTGAACTAGAACTGAACTAGTACTAGAATTGTAGAACTGTAATAAAATATAAAATTTGTAGCCTTAAATATGAACATTTTATTTGGTTACTGTATTTATAATTCTGTCGGGATATCAGGTACAATTATAATACGATGAGTACCACTGTTTGTTAGTTTCTTGGACGAGAGGCCTTAACGACCTACTGTCAATTGATTCTGTAAGCCAAGTTTAATAAGAAATGTAATAACTTCATTCTATTAAAAGATAAGCCCTTCCATACTGTTTGGATATCTCTTACAAACGTAAAAGCAAATAGAGAATTTCCGACATTGAAAAACATACTATAGACCTTACAAGTAGTAATGCGAAACTATAAGGATTCCATGGCATTTCTTCTAGAATTGGGGTTCTTCTATGAAGCTTATAAAAAATTAACAAACAGAATAAAATACTTCTACAAATGACAGTAAAGTTCTTAGCAGTATCAATTTCAATGTCAAATGCCTTTCATATTATAAAGCTCTTTAAATATATAGTTAGTATCCCCACATATGGAGATTATAAGTATTAAGTTTTTTTTACACTCCCCTTTTTTAGTACTTAAATTATGAAATCATAACATAAAGTTAAAAAACAGTAGTAATACATTAAAGTATCATTTCTTTAAGTTTCAACCTCATAAACAATATAAAAGAAAGTATATAAACTAATCAATTTCCTGCTGCCAAAATATATTTCTTACGCTCAGAAGGAGGGAGACATTTGAAATATATACCAAAAACTCATACATATATTTTGCATTACAATGAATTTAAATATTTGAAGAAAAAACTGAAAACAATTACAAACGTTTTAGTTGTTTCTTTTGTTTATTGTTTAGTTAATAATTGCTGTTGTTATTGCTAGTTCTTTATGTTTTATTTATTTTCTTGCAATTTTTTTTTTTTTCATTCTCACTCGGTAAATTATAACACTATACAATGACGACATATAAAGGACAATTTACTATACAAAAAACAAAATAAATCGAAGAAGAAGAAAAAAACATACGAGTATAACCATGATGTACGTTATATTTATACTATAGAATGTATATTTATACAAGTACATACATATATCCCAATGTGCAGTAATAATTTCCGGAGGAAAATATGATGGCATTTCTTTTTTATGGCCTTTATATTTATGTTATTTGAAACACATTTACCATTTTCTACTTAAACAAAACTCCAAATGGATAAGACACTCCGAAGGTTAAAGATGTGTATAATGATACTACAAGATCTTAGTGTTCCCCTTTTTGTCTGAGAAGAGTTTATAAATTGCTAATAAAGAATCGTCGAATTCATGCTACAAGAACAATTTTAGATTTAATGTATGTTTTGAATAATACCCCAGATTTAAGCTTCAAGGAAAACTAAATAGATAAGATTTTTTGAATGGCGATTAAGTGTACAACGACACAAAATATACATCAATAGATCCCAGAACCGGAAATAGGCTTTTTAAAACAGATCTTTTTTAACGGTTTGTAAGAAACTCAAATGTACGTAGTGAATGTTGATGAATTGTAAAGCGGAATGCTGATGGCTTCTGAGATAATTTGTATTTTAAACTACATTTATCAAGATTTAATTTCTTTTCTTTAACGGGCGCTACGTGGACAATGACTGTTTCATTTCCTAAATATAAGATCGTTTCTTAAATATTAGGCTGGTTTCATTTCAGTTAAACATTGATTCATCAACTTTGGAATGACCTCTGGTCAAATAAATCCTATAAGATGGGAAATTCGAATGTTTAAGAAAGTAAGATTCAAAACATAAATATAATTTTCGTTACTGTGACCAAAAATAATTGGACAAGAGTTGATAGCTCGTTAAAAATTCATTCCCTTTAGAAATAAACATATTTTGAGACTTTTAAGACCCCAAAACACAAAAATCTACCAAAAACGTGAAAAGAACAATAACACTAATTTTGGCATACCATAATTAAGGCTACAAAAGAAAATCATTTTAGGCCCCTTAGTATGTTATTATCCCTTTCAGATCTCTATGTTTGACTTTGTGTTTTGCATATAAATTTCATTTTTGCCAAAATACTCTTCTTGTTTTATATGGTTTTTATTACTGTTGCTTGTCAAAATTGTACATTCTTCTTCTATTCATACGTTTTTTTTTTTCCAACTTAAATGACGTCTCTTACTCCATTACATATTCACTGTTCTAGACTCTTAAAGAAACAAACATCTATTTTTAAAAGAATTCGATTTTTCACCATAATCTCATTGTCATGGAGATAAATAATCAATTATTGTTTTTGTAATTTTCATTGCACTTTTTTTTTTTGCAAGTTAGTAAAATGTATGTGCATATTTCATTTTGGCATTTTTATTTTTGCAATTTTTTTTATTTTTATAACATTGTACCAATAATTCGCATTATTCAATGGCGCTGATGATGCGATGTCTACAACGACGACATCGTTATCGACATTATGGACAACGATATAATGTGTGAGAAAATCAACAATAAAGTGCAATGAATGTAATTTTCTTCGATGCAATTGTATTTGTAAGTAGTAAATATAAGTAGCACCTATTATATTATTTTTTTTTTTATTATTGTTCTTGTTCACATTATTAACATTAACAGTCGATAAAATTAGCTAGAAGGTACATATTTAAATACAAACATTCTTTTCTTTTAAGGGCAATTGAAGTGAACTGAAAACCATTGTTTATTAAGTATAATTTAATATATTGAAATCCTTAGTATTCTTTGGCAATCTTTATATTTATAAAGCTTTTAGATTGCCCAAAACATTTACAGAAGGAAGAAGTTTATGCACTGGAAAAAAGCCCATTATGAAGTCTTATATTTTAGTAAAACATAAAAATGATTTCGTCCAAAGCGTCCTTGATGTTTAACAGATGGCTTTTTACTTCCAATCGAGGTTATCAGTGTATAGAGAATAACAAGATGTCCGAATTATATTATATGCGTTAAAACGGTTTTGATGTTGGACACAAATTCCATTCTAGATGATCTTTTATAAACACTTGGAAAACTTTGTAAGCCTTGACCTACGAACACAATAGTTTTAAGATAGCGATTGTGTTAAACTAACCTTATTTTTTTATTAATAACAGGATTTCAAGTTCCTCAACGATCATTCTTGTACTATATGCGTAATGCGTATGTTTACTCAAAACTTGTACTTTCATATACATTCTTTTTTTACTGGAAATGTAATCATTTATAAAAATCCAATAAATGAAAGTTTACTTTGAAATTTCAATTTGTAACAGATTTAATGCTAAATAAAAATTAACCAATTTTTCCAATTTTTGCTGAATTAAAATCTTAATATAAAATCTTTTCGAGAAATTTTGCCAAACGTTTTTTTTTTTTTTACTAAAAGTATTCAACATCAAATTTCACATAATATTTCCAATCAAAAATAGTTATATCCAATTTTATGAGTACTAAACCGATTTTTGATTACTATATGTGCTACAACATGGTATTTTGACAGTTCGTTGAATGTAATGTTCGTATAAATTGTTTTTAACAAACATTTTCTAGGAAAGTAAACGAAAGGGCCTTTTGGTAACATTGTTTGTTGCCTTTTTCCTGATTTTAAATTTAAGAAATATACAAAAACGTGGTGAAAGATATGAAGTATTTTTTTATCTTTATTTTACAATACAGAAATAAAAGTACAACTAACTGTAAGATCATATACTTTGTCAGAAATTGTCTACATATTCAAATGTTGAAAAATTGTTGCTGATAAATTTAAAGTTCAACATTTCTCATAAAATTATTTGAAATTGTATTATCAAAATAAATTTAAACAAAATTAAAAAAAAAATACAATATAAATGCACTTTTATAAAAATTTAAGCAAAATTATTAGATTTATGGTAATGAGTTATTAACATTATAGAGGATTTACTGTTTTTATTTTATTCATTTGCTAAGTCTAATTAGAACAAATAACTCCAGAGAAAAAAAACTACACACGTCAAGGGTATATCCAATTAGAATTTCACCAAAACATTATGATAGATAAGAAATCGAAATAAATAATATTAAACAGTTTTCAAATGATATTACCACATTAAATTAATGTAATCAATGAAAATTCTTAATAAAGACTTTAAAGAGATTTCGACCACTGCCCAATTAGAATAAATAACTCCACAGGAAAAACTACACACTTCAAAGATAATTAGAATATAAAAAAACTACATTTTAATAGATAAGAACTGCAAATAAATTAAACACATAGTTTTGAAATGATTTTTCAATAATTAAAATAATTCAATCCATGAAAATTTTTAGTAAAGGTTTTACAGAGATTTCGTCCACTGTTCCAAGCACACTGTGTGTTTGTTTGTGTGTGCTGTTTCATTATAAAACAACAAAAACGAAGGCAAAGGAAAATCCAATCGTTTTAAACTTTACATTCTCATTTGTACACCAACAACAAAAACACATATAAAATACAACATATAAAAGTACACACGCATTCATTTTCCTTCAAAACACTCTGAAAAAACAGCAACAACAACAATAACAACTAAAAGGAAAACACAATCTTTTTTGTTCATACTTATTTTAAATTTCGGTATGTACATAAATATGCACGAATATATGTATGCATATGCATAAACTTTATTATAAATACATTTTTATTTTTCTATTTACTTAAAATTTTAATTTATTGTATTTATTACTTTAATTTTGTTTATTTTCTTTTATTTATTTTTTTGTTTGTACACATCTTCTAACATTATTGTAGTATTTTTTTTTTCGGGATATTCATTTCGTTTCATTTTTTTAATTTTATTTTATTATGCAGACAACACATATACACTTCTTTTTTCATTTTCTTTATATCTCTTGTATTTTATTTTTTTCATATCCATCAATAGGAAATCATTAACACACTTTTAATTGATTTATTCTTATTTCAATTTGCATTTCTTTTTCTTTTTTCTAATAGCGGTATTTAATTCAATGATAGAAACTTTACTATAATTTTTTGTTAACACAATTAAAACACACTATTTTTTGTAATGTGAATAGAAAATATAAAGAATTAAATTATTACACAAATAGTAAAAGTGTGCGGCGGCGAGATACCGTGAGTATAATGTTAGCGAATCGTAAAAAAATATTTAACTGGTCTCACTCGCTATATGATGTGATGATGTTAGTGGTAGGTAAAGTGAAGTAAGTCGCATAAGAAAAAGTCAGAATCAGAATGGATGTATACAGGCGGCGTCATTCCTACAACAGCTAAAACTATGTGTTATCTTAAACGTCAACTTAATTTTGTCATTCCACAGTTCTGTTTACACAAACCAAATACGTAAAAAAAATAAAGTTGTGGTAAAATAATTTCCCGGGTAGTAGCAATTTTGAGGGGATTTTTGCTTTCATTTTTTCTTGTTCTATATGCACCCGGTACTATTAGGAAAGTTTTTCGTTTTCAATATAGAGTTTGACAGGTTCAGTATTTGAAAAACAAATCAGATTAAATACTAACACTTCCTTGTCTATGGTGTACTCCATGACGATTCTAATAAGGCGATTAATCAGCTGTTTACTCGTTTTATTCGTCTATGAAATATCATTTAATTTGTAATGTTAAAAACGTTGACATTACAAATTACAAGTTATGTTTGTAGAGTTGCCATCACTTACATCTGCCTAACAATTTGACAACATAGATGACAATTTTTCAAGCCGCTATATTGCAAAGTATATCTAATACAAGTATGTTTGTTATCTCAGCTGATTGCTTATAACTTTTCACCATTATTCTTTACAAATATTAAATGTAACGTTTCGTTTATATCTGTTCGTAGATATAACATTTCTGTATAAAAAAATAAAACAATTTTAAATTTATTTCCAAAATGGCAAAAGTAAACCAAAATGGCAACGCTGGTCATCGGCTTAATTTGACAATACGAAGATATGTTGTAGTTATTGTTGGCTTACTCATATTTGTATTGATATACTTTGTTTGAATCAATGTGAAAAAACCACCTAATAAAATCTATCTAAAAAAATAAATAAAATACAATATACAATGATGACAAATAAAAGTAGAATATACAAAACAATGATTTCCATTTTAATATAACTTTTAAAATCAGCAAATTCATTCTTGGTTTAGGATTTGTTTTATAGCGTAAACTTGAAAAATTTAGACTTCTTACTTTTAATTTAAATTATTTATAAATTCTTCTAAAAATCATGTATTTTGGACTTTATGACACTACGGTATTACTCAATTTTATTCAAAAAAAGTATAATAATACTAAAATTTACTAGAACCAGTAAAAGTGACAGTATCGCTAGTTTAGTACATTTTCCGCAACATTTAGCACAATCGAGTTCAAATTAGAGATTTTTTTTTAAGATTCTGGTTTATTTTTTTATTTATATTACATGTTATAGTGAAATTTTAAATCTTTTTAAGAATAGTTATTTATTATTATTTTTTTAATAATTCAGTTTTATTTTTAAATGTGGTAAAATATATATAATAGGTACTTATACTTTGTAGTTTTCAAAATTATAAAATATGTATTCAAATATATAATAAATAATGTATTCAAATTTTCTTATTGCTTATTTAGAAATAACAGTTTAGCAGACTTTAACATTGTAATCATGGCGGCAAGAAACTGGTGAGATTTTCAATCATCTTATTATTATTCTTAATTTGTTGAATATAATTGAAAAAAAAAATTAAAACATTGTTTTGTTTGTAAACAAGCACATTTTTATTACTGTTTTATTGGCAACGATTAAAAATGTTGGTTTGCTAGGCGTTGCAGTATTTATTGCCTACATGCATAAATTCATCAATAAATTTCTGGTAATACTGTAAGGCATAAACAACTTTCTGGCAACACTGAATAATAGGAACGTCCTTTATAGATATTAAGTTACGTTAACTTTTAAACTGAAAAATTCTTTGCTTTAACATAAAAAATCTATCAAATATTATTAAACATATTCTTGGTTTTAAACGTACAAAGTCATGCAATGTATTTTCTTTAATTGCAACAGACCAATCTGTATATAGAAAACAACAAAGTATCTAAAGCTTTTGCAAAAAGTAAACTATTTAAATTGTAAAAAATTTTATTTTTAAAATATTATTTTAATATTTTTGTGAATTCATTATAATTTAAATTTACAATTATTAAGAAATTATATTTTAAAAATGTTGTTTCTATTTAATTCTTTATGAAAATTTTTAAAATTTTCTTAGATATTTATAATTAATTTGTTCAAATTAAAAATATATATTTTTTAAAATATTTGTAAATATTAAAGTTATTATTATTATTATTATTATTATTATTATTATTTTATGTATAAACATAACATATTTACAAAAAAAAAATAATTATATTAGTTGTATTCTTTGCCGCTTGTATCCAGTAAACATTAAATTATCCAGTTGCTAAGACACCATCAAATCTATATAAAAGAGGTTATATACATGTAAACAAATGGATATATAAGGATACCTATGTATCCAACACAATAACACTTAAAAAACATAAAATAACAACAAACTATCCTTAAGGAAACCAAAACAAATTATTAAAAAGGTGGTTGATTGTTTAATACATTTTGAGTGTGAACTTTAATTGTTGGCAACCTGAAATCCTAATAAAAAATTAATAAAACAAGTAATCGTATATTTAAAATGTACAATAAATCAGTTGAACGTCAACATTTATAAACATTTCAAATATATTTTGTATAATTTTTCTGAAAAAAATTCAATAATTAAAATAAAAAATAGTAAAATATTTTTATATATTTTTAGACTTTAAAAAGGTTTTACGACGAAATGTAAGCGGTTTAAAAAAAAAATAAATAAATAGATAATGTTGCTAGAATAAAACGTTTAAAATAATATTTATTTTGTTCAAGTGTTTCTGAAATTAAGTGAAATATTTAAATATACATATATGTGAATATTTCGAAATAGTGCAAAAAATATTTATAAACAATTTGAAGTGCCAACAAAAGTATATAACAAAAAATTGAAAGTACGTTTATGTGTATATATTTCAGAAAATTAAAATAATGTTATCATATTGTGAAAATCATTCTGATAAATCATTTACTAAAATAATTGATGCGTTTTTTTTTTTAACTAGCCCCCATTTAAACATCGACTCGTTAAAGTTCATAAGTCTCTCAAACAAAGTTTAAGTAGATTTACATAAAACGACATATTACATTCTTACGATCGACATTATTTTTATAGTCTCCACTTAAAATTATATAGTTTCTAAGTGGTAGAGAAACATTGTAAATTGATAACCGATACCATTACCCTAGATATTACATTTCAAAGTCATCTTAAATCTACTATAAGAGTTTTTAAGAATGAATACATTTAAAAACTGTTTGGTACATGGTACCAATATTTAGTATGTTATATTTAAAATTATTGTACTCGTATTTATATACATACATACATATGTATTTATAATAAACAATTTTGTTTTACAAATTCAATAAACAATTTGAAGAGTTTCAATCAAAACTTTCGTAAATGAGGCAAAAACATAAAGCCCTGCAAAGTGAAGGCCTTTCGAAACTTGACCGCTTGTCCGCATCTTAAATTAGGGAACTAGTTATATTTCATTTCTAATTCTGTAACAGTACAGTACTAGTTCAAATCTAGTTCAGTTCTAGTCTTTCGATCATTTTTTTGAAAAGAATGCACATTTGCCTAAAAATATTAAAATTTTAAAGGTTTATTAGATAGAAAATAAACAATACATTTCGGATATGGGTGCCGAAGCACCTTTTGGGAACACTTATAATAAGGCCTTCTTTGAAGCCAATTTATTTAAATTAGCTGCAAAATGCATTTTTCTTACTTATATTTTTGACAGCTATAACGTTACAACAAAGTTGTAAAGCCAGAGAACACATAAAAAGTAGAGTGTTTTCTTTATCTTTTTCATCGATTTAACAATTTATTGCATTTAAAGAAAAATTTGTCCTCAAGTGTGCATATGATGGCCCAAAAAATAACACAGTTATTGTAAATGTTATTTAGCTAGCAGCCAACAAAGAGTTTTAATCCTAAAACGCAGTAACAGGTTACATTGGTTACTACTAATAAACTTTTATTGCACCAAAACTTAAATTATTGAATAAAAAAGTACACATATAGACAATAAAAAAGGGAACAACACCATGACAACAAAACCACAGGATAAGCATAAGATGTCCGAAATCGATGAGGGTATATCGAAAATATTTGATATTAAAAAGGTAATTGAAACTTTTTTTCCCCACAATTTCTGTAAAATTATGAAAATATAAAAAAAACATATATATTTTCTAGCGTTTGGGTAAAGGAGCCTATGGCATTGTTTGGAAAGCTTTAGATAAACGAACCAATGAAACTGTAGCCGTTAAAAAGATATTTGATGCTTTTCGTGATGAAACCGATGCTCAGCGTACATTTCGTGAGATTATATTTCTTAAGGCTCTTCGTAATCATCCAAATGTTGTTAAATTGCATAATGTTTATAAGTAAGTTTTAAAAATTTTATAAAATTAAATTGAATATAAATTAAATTGTTTTTCTAGAGCCTCTAACAATTTGGATATTTATTTAATATTTGAATTTATGGAAAGTGATCTTCATAATATTATCAAAAGAGGCACAATATTGAAAGATATACACAAACGTTATGTTATGTATCAACTTATAAATGCTATAAAATATATACATTCTGGTAATGTTATACACAGAGATTTGAAACCTAGTAATGTTTTAATAGACAGCAAGTGCAGGTATGTTATTTTTTTAAATTAATAAACTTTACCAATTTATATGTTTTCATTTTCCATAGAAAAATCCATAAGTTCGATCATTCCACTTAAAATTATTTTCTGTATCGATCTAACGACGTCCGTCCTTGAATACCTTGAGCTAAAAGTTAACATGAACTGAATTAGATTTGAACCAGAAATGAATTAGAACTGAACAATGCCTACAGGTCGCATTTTTGAACTGAATTAGATTTGAAACAGAAATGAATTAGAACTGAACAATGCCTACAGGTCGCATTTTTCAATTCTAATTCAGTTCTGGTTCAAAACTAGATTAGTTCAAGTTAACTTCTAGCATAGTTCTAATTCAGTTTTAGCTCTGCTCTACTTCAGCTCTAGTTCAGTTCTTTTCAGTTCTAGTTTAGTTTTTGAAATTGTAAATGATCGAATAAATTTTCATTTGAATCGCTCCAATATTTTACATATTTCACTTACAATTTGACTGATTATGTCATATTTATTTGTTTTTAATTATTTATGTTTTAATATATTTGATAGATGTAAATTAGCTGATTTTGGTTTGGCTCGTTCGGTGGCAAATCGTAACAATGATAACAATGATTTAAACAAAGATAAACCTGCTGAATTATTGCTTACGGATTATGTGGCTACAAGATGGTATCGTGCTCCAGAAATTTTAGTGGCTAGCAAAAGGTGAAATAAATTTAAAATTTCTTTAATAGTTATAATATGAGGGAATTCATTTCAGATATACTAAGGGCATAGATATGTGGAGTTTAGGTTGTATATTGGCAGAAATGATAAGAGGAAAACCGATATTTCAAGGCACTAGTACTATAAATCAGGTTTGTTAAACTGAAAAGCTTTTTAATAACAGAAATATATTATAAACAAATAAATAATATAATTATGTTTACAACAGATTGAAAAAATAGTATATACTTTGCCAGATATAACAGAACATGATATACGTTCTGTTGGTGCGGGTTTTGGTTCGGTATTATTGAACAAGGAACTTTTAAAGGATAAGTATGTTTTTTCTAAATTTTTTTTATTAAAATTAAATAATGTAATGTTATTTTTGCATCAAGGAGAACCACTTTAAACGATTTATTAACTGGTGCCAGTGGGGATGCTTTGGATTTGGTTAAATCTTTATTGGTATTAGATCCTATGGGACGTTTAACAGCAAACCAAGCTTTAAATCATGCATACGTAGAAAAGTTAGTATATTCAAACTAGTACTTGGTTATTAAAATTTTAAGTGTTTTGCAGTTTTAACAAAGCCCTATTACAATCTTATAGATTTCGTAACACCATACCAGAATTAGAACTAAATGTTGATATATTGCCACCCTTTCGAGATGATGTACGTTTAACAGTGCCCGAGTACCGATCAAAACTCTATGAAATAGTGCAGGCACATGGAGAAAGAAGCAAGAATTTAGACAACAATAAAAATTCAATAAATACAAATAAAACCAGGTAATTATTTAAGAAGATGGCAACAAAAAAACTATTGTTAATTTGAAAAATGTGCCTTTCACTTTCAAACAGGGAACAACATAAATCACAACAAAACTTACACGAAAAGTCTGAACAGAAAAGGCAAACAAAAATTAAACATCAAAGTTCCAATACCTTAGAAGAACCAACAAATAATAGTAACATAAATAATATAATTAATAAAGCTCTAAAGAAAACTACAACAACAACAAAAAAGAAATATACTAAAACTTCAAATGACATAATTGGTGATTACATAAATAATGAACCTGCGAAATATGTTGCAAGAGATGAAAAATATTTACAACATAATAAATCTAATAGCAATCATAATTATCAACAATTACACCGGCAAAATGTCGGAGATCAATTAGAGGCTGTCAATAACTATTCCAACGAAATGATGAATATTAATGCCAGAAGATATTCCAGCAATGAAGTAAATTCAGAATCTTTAAAAAGTTATGATAATACCAAACGTTTACATCGTAGTGCAGTCGCGTTAAAAAAAAGCGAAAGTGATAATTCAAAAATAATGCAACAACCTACAACATCTACTTTAAAGAATTTTCTACGGCACACTAAATCAGAAGTAATACCTTTAAATAATACATCCAGTAGCGACTCAAGTAAAATTGAAAAACGTTTATGCTATGACAAACGTTTAAAAGAACTCGAAGAAGAAATAGAACGTTATAAAAATGAAGTGAAAACATATTGTCGTGAAACCTTTAGGAACACTCAACTAAAACAATATACTACTACGACCACTGATGATAAATGCAAAAATAATACAAATCATAAATTTAAAAATACACCCAAAACCACTATCACTACTACTAATAATAATATAAAAAATACTAGTTCTACACCTATTAAAAATATTTACTTTCAATTGTTAACCAAAAATCAACATCAGGATTATCATCATAAGTCGGAATTAGTTTTATCGGGTAATAGTGGAAACGGTAGCAGTAGCAGTGATCAATTTAGAAATTCATATAATTCAAATTCATGTTCGGGTCGTAGTAAATCATCAATAAATAAAAATTTTAATTTACAACAGGAGCCAATAGCTAATCAAACAGAACAATATCACTTATCACAAAAATCTCTTACACAACAGCGACGTTGTCGTCCTATATCAAAATTTGTTTAATATTTTTTGTATGCAAATTGTCGTTTGGTATAACAAATGCCTGAGATTTTTTTAAGTTTATCTTAAGTGTGTAGATTATAATTTAGAAATAAAACTGCCTAATTTTGTAAAATTTTATTAATAAATGAAATAATATACAATTTTTATTAGTATATTTAAATAACTCACTAATTTACTGTTTCATCTACCCACAACCTAAATGATTGAAGAAGATAGTTCCGATAAGACGAAATTTTAAAAAAACTGAACTAGAACTGAACTAGAACT
>JACGTJ010009259.1:0-18267 GCA_014858695.1 Chrysomya rufifacies | reverse complement strand
TAGTTAAGTTCTAGTTCAGTTCTAGTTCAGGTCTACAGCAATTCTAGTTAATAGTTATTATTTTACTTTACCTTATAGGACTTTAAAATGGCAAATAAATCGGAACCAGATCCATCAGCCCATACCAATCTTTGTAAATAAGCATCACAATCACTTTGTGGTGTAGATCCATGATAGTGAAATATTGATCGAACGCTTAAACCAGCAGCTTTAAAGGAGCAGTAATCATTATATCAATTAATAATGTAATAACTCTAAATTGCCATTAGTTTACCTATAATTATAGCATCTTCTAAAACGCTAAAAATATAACCTAAAACTATCAAACGACTAAGTCTTATATTTAAAGGTAAAGCAGCCATTATACGACCCATATAGCTGATGTCACCATCCTGCACTGTATAAACACCATTTACAGTGGTATACAAAGCACCTACTTCTTTTAAAGTCAATATAGTATTGTGTATATCGCTTAAATTAGGTGGACTCATAGCTAAACCCAAAATGTCTGGAGGGGGGCCCATGTCTAGAAGTTTAGCTTTTAAAACAATATTTTCCAAAGGACAACGTAACATTTCAGGAATGCTAAATTCATCTATATAATTCTAAAATAAGTATGAAGTTAATTATGAAAAAAATTATAAAATATAAATGAAAAAACCAACTTCATAATAATATCTGGGTATTAAACGATAAACTCTGCCATTCATTACACGACCAGCACGTCCAGCTCTTTGTTTACAATTGGCTTTAGAAGCCCATTGCAATTGTAGAGAAGTAAAATTTGAGGCAGTATCCGTAACTAATGCCTTAGTTAAACAAAAATCAATAACTAAAAATAAATAATGACTTAAATGGAATATTAATTAAATAATATGACTTTTTTACCATATTTTACATCTGGTACAGTTATAGAACTTTCTGCTATATTAGTAGCCAATATAACTTTTCTATAACCCATAGGAGCCTGATGAAAGACTTTAATTTGTTCATCGGGTGATATTAAAGAGTGCAAACGTATGGGGCTTAATTTGGGAGTATTCCTAAAAGAAATTTAATGTAAAACAAAAACAAATATCTAGACAATTATTAAGCACTTACTCTTCTGAATTATTTAATAACTCCAATCTTTTGCACATTTGTTCTATTTCATTGATACCTGGCAAAAATATTAATATCGATGTGCTATTTGTAGTGTTTGGTTGTGTATTTAAACTTAAGGCCACCTCTTGTTTCTCAATATTATCTATAACTATTATTAACTTTAAAGCTAATCTATACATTTCCATAGATATACCAGGCTCAGCCAAATCAACTTCAACATTCTGCAACATTTTTTTTATTAACATATAACACTTAAAATCTCATTTACAAATAAATACTTACTGCATTATTAATGCGTCCTAAATCATCTAAATAAAAATCTTTAACTTGAAACAAACGTCTAGAATCTGCTTTTATAATTGGAGCTGGTTGACGTTTTATTTTAAAATAATTGGCAAACTTGAAAAAAAAAAAAAAGTTTAATAAAAGAATTTATTTCCATAAACTATCATAACAAAACTTACCTCCATAGAATTTATAGTAGCTGACATTAAGATTATCTTACATCGTTTTGAATTAGTAGTTAAAAAACGTCTTATTACAATAAGTAAAAAATCCATTTCTTGATCTCTTTCATGCACCTCGTCTAGAATTATGTGTGTATAACCACACAAAGATTTCTCATGAATTAGTTTTTGTAACAAAACACCAGTGGTACAGTAAGTTAGACGTGTGTCTTCACTTATGTTGGCATGTAAACCAACCTGAAATAGAAAGGTTGTATTAAAGGCAAGCGCACTATTTTTATTTGTACTTAACTCACCTGATAGCCTACTAAAGATCCTTCAGGCCATTTACGTTCTTGGCACACTCGTCGTGCTATGGAAATGGCAGCAATACGACGTGGTTGTGTGCAAATTATTTTACAATATTCTCGACGTGTATAAGCATCGTCAATGATATATTGAGGTACCTTAAGAGTTTATAAAATCATTTCGATTAAAATTAGATCAGGACTACCGACTTAAGGCTGCTATGTAGTTAGTTCTAGATCAGAAATTTAGTTAAAATTGAATGAATTTCTTTCTAATTCAATTCTAACCGCTCTAGTTCTTGTCTTTTTCAACCAAAGCAACTCCATATTATAAGTACAAAATAAAAATACAACCCACCTGTGTAGTCTTACCACAACCAGTATCGCCCTCTAACACCACCACTGGGTTAGCTCTAATTGCATTAACAATTTCTTCTCTTTTATCATGGATGGGTAAATTTTCATCACGTCTCAAATCAAAAATATAACGATCATATATACCATCATCTACACGATTTTTACGGGCACCCGCATCATCGTCCCCATCCGAATCACTTAGATCTTCCAAATCATCCATGCACGATGATGCCACCACGCTGCAAGAGGCTCCATAACGTGATCTATCATTATCGTCATCTAAGTTTAACTTTAAGATATAATTTATTAGCTTAAAATTTTAAGTTTAAGGATTAAAGAAAAATCTACCTGTTCCAGCTTTAAACATTCAGCTTCGGCTACATTTTTAGCATATTCTGTACCCACATATTCACGTTTAGCAAACAATTTTGAATCATCTGTATCTAGAACAGTAGTTGCTACTGTACCCGAAACACAACCGCGAGGTACGGTTTTTCTTTCAAAATTCTTTGAAAAATCAAAAAAATCGTTAATGTCATCCATACTGCAGCAGTTGAACTAGACTTTGAGTGGATTTTTCCAGTATTATTCACTGGATATGGATACTTAGTCAGGAATTTACTGCCAATTGGAATCACCGCTACTTCTAGTCCTGTTTTTTTGTTTTTATATGTGCCGCTATATCAAACAAAAAGGCCTTTGTAACTTTGCAAGTGTTGCCAGTTTTAATTAAAATACACATTAAAATTAAAACAATTATTCAATTTCTTTATATTATTTGTGTTTTTATTATTATTCCAAATAATTAATACAAAAATAATTATGATTTTTATTTCGATTATAGATATTCAAATTTGTTTAATTTTTTTTTTTTTTGATTTGTTTAAGAAATTGTAAAATTTATATACAGCGTTATTTTATTTTGAAAATGAAGCATTACTTTTTTACAGTTATTCTTTTTGTGACGTTTTCCTACACTAAATGTTATGGTATTGCCAGACAAATTGGACGAAAAGCCATGAGTATTTTCTAAGAATCTGGCTTTGGGCAGGCTTTATGGTTTCTTTAATGTTATTTCTTTTATTTCTATATAGAAATTTTATGGCCTATATCTCGGAGGCAGTACTGGAGAAAATTATTTTCTTCTTCAATTGAAAAAATAATCACAATGGCCGTTTGAAGTTTCATAAATTTTTTTTAAACACACTCTGGTCTGGCGATTTTAATTTGTTCTCATATTTATATGTCAAACTTTCCCAAAAAAAATTATCCAACATCTGGCAACTTTATAGTTAATTGTAAATTCTTTTATGCATTTAGTTTTGTTTACGGAAAAACACAAAGAAAATAACAAAAAATTTAAAAAGAGCTTTATGGAAATATTAATGAATTTTATATTAAAATATTAAAAATCAATAAATAACAGTAAAATCCACAATGACCAGTGGCCGTTTTCATTTAAATGGCGAAGCGTCCGGTAGCAGTGAACAAAATTCTTCATCAAGCTCAAACACAACAGCAGCTACAAATACAACAGGTGTAGCTAGTGTTGGTAGCGGCGGTGCTGCGGCTGGCAGCGGAACAGTAGACATAAGAGAAAACGAAAAAATCAGAACATTTGTATTCACTAGTAGAGGCAGTTCTTCGTCCTTACAAAGAGTAGATAGAAACCATTCATCGACAGCATCTTTGCACATAGAAGAATTGGAAATAAAAATACCAGAAGTATGAATTAAAATTTTATTTAATATTATTAAGAAAAACAAATGTTTATGTAATATTTTTTTTGATGTTTTATATTTTAGCTTTTACAAAGTGGTTATTCCTTTTACACGTGGCCCTGTGCTCCTATTTTAGCTTGGTTTTTGTGGGAACGTCGTCATTCATTGGTGGGCAAACGTATTTTAGAACTTGGAGCTGGTACTGCTTTACCGGGTATATTGGCAGCCAAATGTGGTGCACAAGTGATTTTAAGTGATAATTGCATATTACCTAAATCTCTTAATCATATACGCCGTTCCTGTTTAGTTAATAATTTGCAACCGGGTCAAGATATCGAAGTGAAAGGACTAAGCTGGGGTCTTTTATTAAACAGTGTCTTTACCATTGGTCCCTTGGATTTGATAATAGCTGCTGATTGTTTTTACGATCCCTGTGTATTTGAAGATATTATTGTTACAGTAGCCTTTCTCTTGGAACGTAATCCTACGGCGAAATTTATTTTCACTTATCAAGAACGTAGTGCTGATTGGTCTATTGAAGCCTTACTTAAAAAGTGGAAACTTTGTGCGTTGCAAATAAATAGTGACGATATTGGAAAGACATCAGGTGTGGATTTACTAGAAATATTGGGAGGTCATACGATTCATTTGATAGAAATTACGAAAGAAATTTAATTTATTTTAAATAATGTCTAATTTTGTGCGTCGTTCGTATAAATTGTTTGTAGGCAATTTACCTTGGACCATTGGTCAAAAGGAATTACAAACCTATTTTTCTAAATTTGGTCATGTCTCCTCATCGGCCATAATTTATGATAAACATCAGGGCTTTTCAAAGGGTTATGGTTTTGTAACATTCAGTAGTAGTGATGCCTACAATAGTGCCTGCAATCAAAATGTACATTTCTTAGAGGGACGTGTACTTAATGTTAAGGAAGCTAATAATCAATAATATATTGATTAAGATTTTGTATTTATAAAAAAAATATATAATAAATTAAAAAAAGAAAACTGCATTGTATTTTTATTTAGCTGTATTTTTAAATTTCTTCAAAGAATATTTCCTTTTCTTCACTTTTTTAATATTAAACAAAATGATCTAAATTTTCTTTTAATAAAATTTTTCATACATTTTTCCTTCAATTAAAGACCTTCAAATGATGTGGATCCATTTTTCTTTTTATTTCATTTTATCTCCACTACTATGGTAATAATTGTAAAATTGAAGTTAAATAACTTTTAACGACTCTGTGTTTCCTTTATTTTACAAACTCGTTTTTTAAAATCAAATAACTTTTTTCTTTAAGAAAAGTAACACTCAACTTTTCATAATCTGAACAATAAACAATAATAAGTAAATTATCTATTTACTTAAATAACTTTTATAATTACTACCCACAGCTTCTGTTATAGATTTATAATTTTTAGACTTTAAAATTTCAGCCAATTCATTTTTAACCTTCTTCACAATGGGAGGACCATGATAGATAAATGATGTATAAAGTTGTAGATAAGAAGCACCAGCTTCTATTTTTTCAAAAGCATCTTGCCCTGACGAAATGCCACCAACTCCCATTATAGGAATTTTACCACCCGTTTGGTAATACATTTGTGCTATCAGTGCAGTAGATTTTGAACGCAATGGTACACCACTTAAACCGCCAGTCTCTAAAGCATTAAGTGAAACTTCTTTCAAATTATCACGTGCTATGGTAGTATTGGAAACTATCAAACCATCCACACGACAACTTTTCTTATTTATCACTGAAGCTATATCCTTAATATCCTGTTGGGTTAGATCTGGTGACAGTTTGAGTAATACGGGAACTTTATTATTAGCTGGTAGATTGTTACGTGTTTGTATAACAGTTTCCAAAAGTTCTTCTAAGTCCTTTTTGCCTTGCAGATCTCTTAAGCCAGGTGTATTAGGACTACTAACATTTATTACTAAATAATCAGCAATGGGACCAAATAGCAATACACCTAGTTTGTAATCTTCCTTGGCGGAGGGTGATGTTTTATTTTTACCCAAATTAATGCCCAGAACACCTTTAAAGTTGCCAGCATCCCTTAAAGCTTTTAAGCGTTTGAAGACTTCTGCATGACCGTCACTATTAAAACCATAACGATTAATAATAGCCTCATCTTCCACTAAACGAAAAACACGCGGCAAAGGATTGCCGGGCTGAGGTTTAGGCGTTACAGATCCAATTTCAACAAAACCAAAACCTATTTGTGCTAAACCTTCAACAGCTTCACCTTGTTTATCGAAACCAGCAGCTATGCCCAAAGGATTCGTTAAGGAAAGGCCGAAAAAATCGGTATGCTGAAATAATTTTTATAATTTATAAGTTTTATACGAGAAATATTATTTTATTATGTTAATCTACCAAGACTTCATCATCAGCTTTATGTATTTTACCAAAAAGTTTATATTTACAAGCCCATACTGCCAATTTGTGACTAGTTTCTGGTGGAAGCAAACGCGTGGCTGGCATTAAAAGCCTCTCATAGAATTGCTCTTGGCCTTGATAAATGCATAAGCCGGAAAATACCAAACTACCGCCCGTGCATACTAATGCCAAGGTTTTTAATTTGTTCTATTGAAGAAAATGAAAATTTAATTATATTTAAATAATAATTTCAAATAAAGCCTACCGCAACTTTAGGTGTATTGGCCATATGGTATTTTTTTAAAAAAGAAATAATATTTTGCCAAAAAATATTAGCAAAACAAAGAAATAATAAAAAAAAAACAGAAAGGTAAAAATAACAGTGATGTTATTTAGATATTTTTTTGTACTATTACAACCGGTTTGAAAAGATTTAAAATATTCAGCGTTTTTTTCCTTATATTAATATTAGCACTACTGTCACTGAATTGTGTTTCAGCGTTGGAAAATATAACTAAAATGGTCCTACATCTTATTTTTATTTTGATTTCAAATTTACTCAGAGTTTTTGGTAAAAAAAAATATATATATGTTTGATTATGCAGATACCACTCAAAAGTTTATGAGATGTTGATTTATCACTAACAAGTACAAAGAGTCCATAATATTTGTTTATAACTAGGATTTTAATTATTAATTAAAAACTTGATCTGAAATGTAGGACAAAATAACCATAAAACAAAATTAAATAGCGAATATTTATTTATAGAAATTCGCCAATTATTCATATTTATTTGCCATCTTAATAGTTTTTTTTATCGATTTACAAAATCGTACACATGCTTAAAATAAATTAATTTTCCATCACTGAATTATTTTACATTGCAATTTTTGATACACTGTGAACGTTAACATTACATTAAAAATGTTAACGCTTACCAACACTGTGTTACCTTTCAACAGCTGACAGTTCATAAAAAATTGTTATAGACATTTTTATTAATGTTTTGTTAATTATCAAAAAAAAGTATATTTTTATGAAAAATATTTGTGTATCTTAATATAAACATATAAAAAATGTGAATAAAATGTGTCTCAACAATTATTGAATATGTATTTGCAAAATAAAGTTGAAAACGTAAAAATTTTTTAAAATTTATGATCTTGATGACTTTGTATATAACTGGGCCACACCATATAGAAAATTAACAATTTTATAAAAAATAACATTCTTTGTCTATAACTGTTGTGGAAGTGCGTGCTCTAATAGTAATACATCACCATCTAGTGTGTATGCAAATAATTTGGCCAATATGTCAACTACCCTTGAAGCTTCTACACCAACAACTGCAGCAACTGTTTCAGCAACTAACAAAAGTAGTACAGATGGCAATAATTTAAAATGCCCTAACACTGGCAATAATTCCAGGCAAACATTTGAGCCATCATATGTAGGAAATGTCAATTCACCCTGTAACAGTAACGCCAACAACAACAGTCAATCTTTGGATGAATCTAGTGGAATAAACAAAAATAAAGTAAAAAATACAAGCGGCGTTTTGGATTCATCAAATCGTGGGGAGCGTGATGCGCTATCGAATATAACATCTAACGCCTTAGTAAGACAAAATTCTAACACAAATAAAACCTGTTCCATGCAATTTAACGAATCATCTCCAAACAATAGCGATTCTTCAAGTAGTAGTAATGCGCTACATGTTAATAATAACGATATCAATAAATCGTGTGATGAGGAAACTTTAAATAACCAAACAACAAATAAAAATTGTATGAATAAAGAAGATGATAGAGAAAAATCAAATGCTGCAACATCTAACACAAGTTCTTCCTCAGGAAATACGTCTGTTAATGCTTCACTAACAAATAGTAACGTAAAAGCCACAGCTATTGTAAAGGATGAAAACGATATGGTAAAAAAGGAAGAATCTTCAATATCTCCACCTAACATGTCACCAGTTGGATTTGGTTCTATAGGATCTCAAATTAATGAGTGCAATGACATTCAATTTCCCACAACCAGTAAGTCAAACGATTCATCATCATGCGATAAAAGAATGAATTTGTCGGGAAATATTTGCAATGATGACGACGACAGCTCCGTTGCACAATCAACAAATGGTATAATAGGTTCCGGTTCTGGGCCTAATTTAAATTTAATCAACTCTTGCAATTCCTTAAGCAACAATTCAAACTCCTTAAATTCAAAGCCTTTAGATGGCATCTGTTCTGATACTTCTAACTCAATGCCTGCCGGATCCAACAACTCTTGTAATATTCCTTTCAATTCTTCATTTATTGCAAACAGTTTATCAAATAACACTGGCCCGCCACAGGGTGGAGGTGGCGGTGGTGTAGGAACGAATATTAGTACCGGTGGAGGCAGCAATATCAACAATTGTATGGATTATATGCAGCAGCAAAACCATATATTTGTGTTTTCCACACAATTAGCTAACAAAGGCGCTGAAGCTGTATTGAGCGGTCAATTTCCCACTATTATTGCATATCATTGCACTCAACCGGCTACTAAAGCTTTTTTTGAGGATTTTTTTCTAAAAAATCCTCTTAAGATGACAAAGCTGCAACGTCAAAACACGCTTAACATTATGGGTGGACTTCCACCAGTGAGTGGTCCAGGTTCTAGTGGCCAACCACCGTGGCTAACTAATAATTGCAATTCTATGGGAAAAATGTCTCACAAACTGGCTTTAAACAAGTCTGAGGCAACTAATCCAGTTTTAAATGAGAATGATTTAATGTGTTGGGATCCAACTCGTTCGGCTATTGATAATGCAGCTGCAGGTTCTCCAAATGCCATGAAATTGCTAGAAAATGCGGAAAACGCTAACAATGTTAATAAATCTTTAGGTCCAGCCTTATTAAATGATGAGAGTGGCGGTATACCATCGTTACAAGGTGTTAAAGTACCCGATGAAAATCTCACTCCACAACAGCGTCAACATCGAGAGGAACAATTAGCTAAACTAAAGAAAATGAATCAGTTTTTGTTTCCCGAAAATGGGGCAAACGATTTCCATGCACAAGCGTCAGGAAATGCACCACTTTTGGCTGGGAAAATACAATCAACACCTGAAGGTTTACCTGGAAATGTTGGTGGAAATCCAGTAACAATGTTGAATATGCCAGGAGCAAATTTGGGCAATAAATTAAATCCTGCTTCTATGCGTAATATTGCAGGAAATTTAATGAATCCATCTAAAACCGGTAATTCCAATGTACCACTGGAAAATATGCCAAATTTGGGAGAAGATATTATAATGCCTGGTGATATTATATCAGGTTCAGGATGTGCTCCAAATGATATGGGTGGTATACCATCTTCTTTGAAACAAGGATGTATGTCAAATTTGGGATCAGGTGGAAACAGAACAGGTGGCTTGGTAAATGCAAATAGAAGTAACCAAGGACCTCCACCACCTTATCACCCCACTCAACGTTCCGCTTCAGTACCTATTGCCACACAATCTCCCAACCCATCGAGCCCTAACAATCCCACATCAAATATGTCACTGCCTTCACCAAGAGCTTCTAATACAATGGGAGGATCCTTGTCATCAACAACATCACCCAATATGAATGTCACTTCTTCTACATTGGCATCTACCGCCAACACAACTACTACAACAACATCTGTCGGTGCTGGAAGCGGTAATGGTTCAACAACTCCAACGCCTTGCTCTTCAGCTGGAAACTCAAATCGCAACAGATCAAGTGTAAATAATTTAAATAGTAACCCATCCACACCGGTTTCTCATGTTTCACCCAATGATGACAGTAAAAATATTAACTCAGCCAACACACCAGACCACAAAGCTAATAGATCAAACTCACAACGATCAAGAAGTCCTTTGTTAAATGACGGTACCGCTAACAACAATATGGAACCGAGATTTCCCAGTCCTGGTTTAAATTTTGCACCCAATGGTACATCCAGCTCAAACAATCCGAACTTGCCAAACAATTTCAAGAATCAAAATTCATCATTAGAACGTCAAAATTTACAACAAATGGCACAACAATTTTGTAGGCGTTCCGATAATATGCCTTTAAATCCCAACAGTAGTAGAAATAATCTAATCAAACCTGTTAATACATTTGATCCCATTTCGTCGCTTGCTCAAATGTCACAACAATTAACTGGAGGAGGTGTGGGTTTAAATTCAGCTGGTGTAAGCAATTCACCAAATAATATAGCTGGTTTAATGGGAGGACCTGGTATGGTAAACGATATTAATATGAATGGCATAATGGGTGGATCAATGATGGGCGGTCCATCCGAATCGAGCATGGATCACTGTAATCAAAATCCCATTGGTGGTGGTGGAAATATTGGCATGTCCGGCATTGGAGGATTGTCAGGTTCTGGTCCAGGGCCATTTGGTTCGGGTAACTGTAATTTAATACCTGGAAATCCTGGAGCTATGGGCCAACGATTGCTTAATCCAAAACTTTGTGGACCCAATATGTCGGGATTTAATCCGAATCAAGTTGGTGGAATGGGTATGCGTGATGGTGGTTTTCCTGGCATGATGCCTTCACAACGTATGATGAATCAACGTATGTCGTCCAATTTTGGCAACTTCAATGTTTCTCCAAATATACAGGTCAAAGCAAGTACCCCAAATACTATACAGTACATGCCAGTGAGACCACAAAACAACAATAATAACAACAACATGAGAGTACCTCCTAGTCTGGAATTTTTACAACGATACGCTAATCCTCATATGTTAGGCAATCCGGGAGGAGGGGGAGGTGGTTCTAGTTCTGGACCACCTATGTCGGAGGGTGGTAACATGAGCGGAGCAAGCGATTTAAATAAAATGCAAAACGCAAATAATAATATGGGAGTAAATTCGAACAACATGAATCAAATGAATTTCTTTGGCAACTGTCATCAAATGTCAGGAATTGGCCCTGGTATGGGACCGTCTTTAGGTGGTGGTTGTGGTGATCAAGATGATGTTCCGGGTGGTGGTAATATACCCTCCAACCATGATCCCATGAATATACCTGGTCCCCATGCACCCATGCTTAGGGGTATGCGACCTATGCGTCAGGGTCAAGGTAATTTACAGAGCGGTGTTGGAATGAATCCCGGATCACGCATGCAACATCCGGGTATTGGTAATATTCCTCCCAATGCCAATATATTTCCCGGTAACGACAACGAATCATTAGAGTGTAATGATCCTACAAATGCTTTATACAATAATTCGGGCCCGGCTGGTCTTTATCAACAGAAAAATAACAAACCCCATCCTATGAATATGCCACACACTTCACCTAACATCAATTCTAATAATGGAAATGGTGGTGGTCCCTTACCAAATAATAATAACGTTATGAATGATCAAAATCCTTCTTCCAATTCTTTGCAAAATTCAGTTATGATGGGCGGCAACAGTGCTATGTTAAACAATAATATTGCGAACAGTGGCAACGGTGGTGGTATGTCTAGTGGTCCCCTATCTGGTCCCAACAATATGAACTATAAACCATTTATGGGCCCAGCATCTAATGATTTAAAATATGCTCAACAATATCATAGCTTTCAACAACAACTTTATGCTACATCTACACGAAATCAACAGCCAGGCGGTGGACAACAGCAGCCTACAAATGCCATGTCTCCCAATAGTAATAATAATGCCGGATTTTATGTTAATAAATAAGATTTGCTATGAGCTCTTAAAATCTTCTATCTTAATATTAGTATTAAAGAAAAAGTAAATAATTGTTTTGAACAGTAAACCCTACAAACATTTGGAAGATATCTTTCAAGAAAATATTTAAGCTATAACATTTTTTTTATTTTTATTTTGAAGAATTTTTATTATTATATATATAATTTTTTTAATATTGTATTTTTATCAGTTTAAACAAAATTCGGCAATAAATAAATAAAAGAAAAATATATAGAAAATAATTATAACTTTTTATTTGGTTGTAAATACAATGTCTACTAGTTAGCAGTTGGATGATAAATAATACAAAATATTTTCTATAAACTAAAAATTATTCAAAATTACTTAAAAATTGGAAGATATCTTCCTAGACTATAAAATCTCAATATAACCATTGTATGTGGAAAAAAATTAACAAAGTTATTGTTTTTAGAATTAATATCGTAATAGGCTAACACCTATTCCCCACATAGATTGAGAATAATGTTTTGCCATTTATAATTTGTAAATTTTTCAAATGTTTGTAAGATTTCTTATTCATTATCAAATGCAACTATTTGATCGACATAACAGCAATCATTAAGGTAAATATAAAATATATACTGAAATTATTATGATATTAATAATTTATATTTCTATTAGATCTATCGAATAATTGTGTTGATTTAAAATAACTTAACAATTACCAGTTGAATGATAGAAAAAAAGTTACAAAATACAAAAAAAGAATTATAAAAATCTAATTAAATTGTCTTCATGTAATTAAAATATGGTTAGAATTTTGGTAATAAAATCTAAAAGATAAAGTTTTGTTTTAAATTTGGTTGGGTTATTGGTCAAATGTCTTGATTGTGGCAATAAATCTGAAACTTCTAAACGATTGATTCGATAAACCGTCATAGACCCATTGGGAACTGTTTAACAAAGATCCATTTTTTTGGGAAATTGGGGATCTCCCAGATTTTTAAAAAATAGTCAAATATTTAATAAACTTAAAAAATTGTTAAAATCTGTGACCTTCACTATAATTAATTCCCAAAATTCAATTTATATAAAAAACATAAAATGTTTTATATCTTCGTTAAACGACAATACAGAACAATTTCTTGAAAAAAAATCCATTTTTATATGAAAAACATGAAATAGTTTATGCGTTGGGGTTTGGTCTTGGTCAACATTTTCTCCCAAAATTAAATGATTTTGACTCTTCTTAATCTGGTTTCAAAATATTAAAAATAACCCTGCGTCAAGTATTTGGGAAGCTCAGATTCTGCTAGAAATAAAATTTTAGTAAATTATTACCATATATTATTTCAGAAATTTGTTTAATAATGTTGAAAAAATATTGCCACTTTTTGGAAAAACGGCTTAAATCTGGAGGTTTATTGTGTAATTCAAGAATACAAATTTTAACGATTTTCCTAACGAATCGAAATACGCAATAACTCTTATGGATTGTTATAAATGAAATGTATACCCTAGCAGTTCCATAGAAAATTGAAACGTGAAAAAAATACGTGCTTTTTTTAAACTCTTCCAAGGGACACGATTTTGAATATTTTTTTATTACCTGTAATTAAATATTAAGTTTTGTTATTAATTCAAAAAATCTAATACCATTCCATAAAATATTTCGTTATGAGTAATTGAATAATTTATTTATTATGGTAACGGTATTTTACTGTTATAGAAAGATTACAGTAACAATATTTTTGCTTTAATTGCATTGGAGAGAATGGTAAAACGAAATAACTTAAATATTCATTTAAATTGTAAAAATGTTAATTAAATTGTTATTAATACAAATTTTTGTTATTTCGATAGATAGATGGGGAAAAAGTAAGCAGTAGTAGTATTAAAAACGTTAAGAGTGGTACAATTGTAAAAATGTACATTTTATACAAATTCATATTGTTCAAAAGGAAAAAAATCGAAACGAAGAAAATTAAAAAAAAATAAAACAACGAAAAGTGTGGTTAATCGAGCTATTATTTTAAAATTGCTACGCTTTTAAAGTCTATTTTATGTATTCTTTTTGTTTATATTAGCAATACTGTTGATTTATTAACATTACTGGTAACATTCTATAATTTACTTGACAGAAACAATTTTTTCTGCTTCACTGTTAAATTTTACATTATATTTAAAATGTTTACGTTAACCAACACTATATTTCATATCAGGCCTGACAGTTCATAACAAATTATTATTAAAAAAAATTGCCACCAGACATGCTGTAACAGCAATTAGGAATTAGTTTTATTTACATTTAAACAAAATATAATAGAAATTATTTTAAAAAAATTAGTGTTAAGCTTAAAAAATAATTGTAAAAGTGCTACAACTATTATATAGTTGTTAGATAAACATTTTCAGTCAACATGGAAACGGATTTAGTAACAGGTCTTGTTAACCCTAATGTAGTACCGGCAACCGCTGAGACCCATACACATAGTTTTATCAATGCATTGGTGGTAAGTTGTGTAAAACTATAAGTTAAATCGTAAATATGATCTAAAAGCAGAATTGCTAAAAGATTTAAATCCTACAGCATGTTCATAAAATTCTTCAGCAAATTTAATGTAGTAAAATTTGTAATACAAAATTTTAGGCTGGTGGTGTAGCTGGAATGGTGGTGGATATAGCTTTATTTCCTATAGACACCGTTAAAACTCGCTTACAAAGTGAAAGAGGTTTTTGGCGCTCTGGTGGTTTTAAGGGCATATATAAAGGTTTAGCTCCAGCAGCAGCTGGTAGTGCTCCAACAGCAGCTTTATTTTTCTGTGCCTATGAAAATTTAAAAACTCTCTTCTGTAATATAGCTGGTTGCAGTAAAAATTCACCCTATATTCATATGGTTTCAGCCTCAAGTGCTGAAGTAGTAAGTAACGATTTTCTATAAGAAGAAAAGAAGGAAAATAATTTCTATAATCTTTTGCAGCTAGCATGTTTGATACGAGTACCAGTAGAAATAGCCAAACAACGTCGCCAAACTCTAGGGAATAAATCACATCAGGGAGCATTACAAATTCTTTGGACCGCCTATAAAACAGAAGGACTCAGAAGGGGTTTATATCGTGGTTTTGGTTCGACTATAATGCGTGAAATACCTTTCAGTTTTATACAATTTCCTTTATGGGAATTCTTTAAATTACAATGGACTCCCATAACAGGTTTAGAATCTACACCGTTAACGGTTGCATTATGTGGAGCGGTGGCAGGAGGTATATCAGCTGGTTTAACTACACCTTTAGATGTGGTTAAAACAAGAATAATGTTGGCTGAACAAAATAGTTCTATACGTAAATTATCAATACCAAAAGTATTGTCATCTATTTATAGGGAGAGAGGTGTAAAAGGGTAATTATATAGATTTTTCATATATTTTTTTCTTTTTATTTCTAATTACTGTTTATTTTTTAATAATTGCAGATTGTTTGCGGGTTTTGTACCTCGTGTTATGTGGATTACTTTAGGCGGAGCATTTTTCTTCGGTTTTTATGATTTAACATGCCGGCTTTTAGATTCCGATAATAATACTTCAACTAATGTATAGTTCTGTTTTTCTTTCTTTCTTTTTTTTTTTTTGTTATAGTTTTTAAAATAAATGAATAAAATATATTAAAATATTACATATGTTTAAATAGATTTTGTTGATTTGTTAAGTTAAAGTGATATATTTTTGCAAACATTTTTATTATTTGTAAGGTGCAGTAAATACATTTTGTGTTATTTTTTGACTAGCAGCTTTGGTTTACGTTGTTTAATACTGTCGTTTTTAATTCTTACTTAAATAAGGCAATATATTAGGTAAATAGTTCAGATCTTTGGAGCTGGGAGGTGCTTAAATAATTTTCATAACGCTAAAAATAATTCAATTATTAAAAATACTTGCTGATATTAAGATCATAAAAACTCACGTTATTTATTTGTAATTTTCCTCTTAATAAACTTTTCGTCGGATTATCTTCGTTGTCTACCTCATCTTCCTCCTCTTCTAAAGCATCAGCTTCTTGTTCCAAAGGAGAGTCATAATCATTTTCATCATATAGAAAACGTCTGGCCTGACGTTTCTTACAGTATAAATGTACCAAACGTCGTCTATTGCTGGCCATTAAATATACCTAAATTAAAATATTTCCACAATTTTTCTTATCTCTTTAACAATAATTTATAAATCTTCTTACCAGTAAAGATAATATTATTATACCTAATAGTACACCCAAAGGTATTAGTATATAAAAACTTCCCTCTTCTGTTGGTTCTAAATTTGGCATTGTTGTATTTTCTGGATAAACAGGATTATCGTGTGTTGTCTCTTCCCGTCTAGGTATTGATGTACCTATTAAACCCATTTTTATTTTATTTATAAAACTTTAATATTATTAAAATTATTTATTTTTCCATTAAATTCTTTAACTTAGCAAAATTGTTTACATTGATTTTTTTCCTTTCTTGTTCTTTTTCGTTTTGAAGTTTCTTTTCGTAAACACAAGTATGTCAGGTGGTGGTTAACGGCTCTGTGTTTTTTATTTTTTTGTTAAATAACAGTTTGTCTTATTACTTCGGCTTCGACTTTGGGTTAATTATTCATTTCCATTAATTTATATGGATCAAAGATTGGTATATAAAATTTATTAATATTAAATGTTCAAAAAAAATTCTGTTTAAGTTCGTTTTTCTACAATAGTTTTAATTTTTTCATATGTTGTTTATATTTTATTGTGTACTCATTAAATAACTGAAGTCTCCCAATTGTGTAGTAGTCAACATTGAGAACCCTAATTTCGCATTTTTCTGTTAACTAACAGTAAACAATGTTAACAGGAATTCAACAATCTGGCAACTTAACAATAACAAAACTAAAATAAAATTCTTGAATATTGAAAAAAATTCATAAAATATTTATAATCTCTACGAACCTAAACGATATTTAAGCAAAATATAGAATAAATACATAAATAAACTATTTTTCTAATCAAATATAATTAGTTTCTATGTTGAGCTAGCTCAAAAACTTGATAAAATGTCTACAACTTCATTTGTGATGCCAAATGATTTGTCTGATTTGTGTCGCGTGTGTCTACAATTACCTGAGGAATCTCAGTATTTGGATTTGTCCACTATCTATGATGAGGATGATAATTTAACTTATGGTGAATGCTTTACGATATGTACACAAATAGATTTAAGTGCTGGTGAGGGTGTACCACATCACTTGTGTAAGACATGCGGTTTGGAGTTGCAAATGTCTTATGATTTTCACAAGAAAATTGAAGAATCTAAAAGGGTAATAGAACAATGTCAAAGAGAGATAGCTCAGCAAAAGGAACACAGTAGAGATGTGTTATTGCAAAGTAATGAAGACTGCAATAAATTAGAAAAGCTGGAGCGGGATCAAGATAATGGTTTACATCATCTTATAGATAATAAATATGTTATAAGTGAAGATGATGTAGAATTAGCGGGTACATCTCAGGAAATGGAAGATGATGGCAGTGTTAGAGAACATCATCATGAAGAAATCTTCGAATGTGATAACACGTTGGTTGAAGAAGAAACTGATTTAGAGGTTTTAAATAAAGTGTGTCAAAATAATATCACAACGAATAGAGATGAAACAGAAGATGTTGAAGTGTCTAATAGGGAGGCGCATGAGGAAGAACTTTTGGACTTTCAAAATATGGAAACTTTGGAAGAAGAAGGTAAGTTAGTTGTAGTATGTTTTATCCACAGAAACTATTGAAACAACTCTCCGAGCCGGTAAAGAATATATGTAGTTATTTCATAAAAATTAAAGCAGTCTTTACAGTACAGACTCCTTTTGTCTGTGCTTAATTACGTCTATGAGCAATGTCAAATACCGTATTCATTGAATGAAACTTTAAATTTCATATTATTAAGGGAAAATCCAAATTTAAAAAGCTGATACCTCTTTAACTAATATCGATCGAAAATTTATTTTGTTTAGATTTTATAATCATTTAAGTATTACAGATTTAAAAACTTCTTTCAATTATGCATCAATAGGTTATTTATTTGTGTTTAGTAAGATTTTCGTAATATTATTTAAATAATTAAATTTATTATTTATATAAAATGAAAATTGAATGAAAATTTTTTTTCGCATTATTTCAATATGAATTTTATTCTGAAACAGAAATAAAAAATTGATCTGAACTAGAACTGAACTAAAATTGAACTAGAAC
>JACGTJ010009241.1:0-14765 GCA_014858695.1 Chrysomya rufifacies | reverse complement strand
TTTTCGGTTTATAGAAAATTTCCACAAAATTTTCGATTTATAGAAAATTTTCACAAAATCTTCGGTTTATATAAAAATTTCACAAAATCTTCTGTTTATAGAAAAATTTCACAAAATCTTCTGTGTATAGAAAATTTGTCCAAAAATTTATTTCTTTAAACCTCCTCTAATGAAACATTACTTGGTAATGTATGGTCATTACTTTTTGTATGAAAAGTTGTTATCTTGAAATAATTTTTTTGGGATAATAACCTGTTTTATGTGATCATAATTAGTTAAAAATTATATTGACTTTTAAAATTGTTATGAATTATAAAAATTTCGAAGCAAATTTGCTATTACGAAGAAGAACGGTTAATATTTATTAAAATCTATAATTAAAATTAAATGATGACTTAAATTAAGTTTTATATAAAAACATTTTCAGATAAATATTTGAATTGATTAAATGAACTGTCATTAAATAAATAATGATTAATGATTTATACAATTTGAATAAAACATAATAATTTGTTGACAGTTTTCAAAAAACAAATTTTTTTTTGTTTTCTTAATGGAATTGTAACAAAATAACAAAGAAAATACAATAAAAATATAAATAAAACTGTCATGATTATAACTACCTAAAGAAACTACTGATAGTTGATTTAAGCTCCTAACAAATTTCTTAAAAAGAAATATTATACTAAAGTTATTTAAATTAGATATGAAACTTAATCAAATTAATGAAGAGCAAGTTTCAAAATAAACTTAAAGCTTTAAATGCTTCATGGTCTATGTAAACATTAAAAAATTGTTAGTATTTAAATTAAATTCTATTTTTAAGTATTATTCTTTATTATATTGGCATTAGGCACTGAAAAAACCCAATATTAATAAATATTAACGTTTCCTCGGTGGTTTTAACCATATTTAGAAATTTTTCTAACAACCAATTTTGGTTAACACAAAAACAAACAAAAAATAACTGATTTTTGTTAATTGTATGTCCGTTAGAAAATAAAATTTAAATAATAATTAAATTAAGCGCCATCTGTATTTGAAATTTGTTTTTTAATAATTATTAGAATTAAATGCCATAAAAACTATAGATTTTTAACATACATAATTTTTAATGTATTATGACATTCACTCTAAAAATTATCTACTTTTTTTATTATTTCTAAATGACTGACTAAATGGCTGCTTTAAATGACAACTGTTTTGTTTGAAAAATATTAAATATTTTTTTTTTTTAAACACACATTTGACCAATTGTTTATAAAAAAAAAATACTTATAGAGTCACTACAATTTAACCTTGTTTGGTTAATTGTATTTTCGTCATATTGTTTTTAATTTTGAAACAGGAACCGGCTTTTAAGTCAAGAAAACGTGTCGTTATACAGCAAGAGAGAGAGAGAGAGCGAGAGAGGAAAATACATAAAATTTTATAAAATAAAAGTAGAATTTACCATATTTAATTTTTAAACACATACAATTTAATTAAATTATTAATGAGAAAAAACAAACTCTATATAATTTTTAAATTTTATAGTTTTGTTTGTGTTGATTTTGAAATCTAGAAAAAAAAACGTTATTTTTACTGGAGAGAAAGTTTTCTAGGAAATACGAAACATCTGCCAAGTAAAATTTGATTTTAAAAGAAAAATTTTTTGAGGTAAGTAGCAATCCTGAAAGGAAATTGTGGAGGTAAAATATAGTTTGTAGTCTTTCCAGAATCTTACGCGGATTAAAAATCTGTCCATTCTTGTAGTTAGACAGACTAGAACTGAACTCGAACTCAACAAGAACTGAACCTAAACTAGAACTGAACAAGAATTGAACCAAAATTAAACGAGATCGCAATTAATTCTGAACTAGAACACAACTAGATCTGAAACAAAACTGAACTAGAATTGAAGTAAAACTAAAATAGAACCGAACTAGAACTGAACTAAATCTGTAATATAACTGAAGCATTGAATAAACTGACTATTAAACTATAATCTAGCTAGAACTGACAAGTACATAACTATAACTGATCCTAACTCAAATTGAATTAGAATTGAATATGTCTGAACTGGAACAGAACGTAATTTAACAGAACTACATAAATGTTCAAAATAGTGATATCTTAAAGTCGGATCATTCCAATAAAATTAACCTGGAAGTAACTTTAATTTGCGGCACCACAAGATGTGGCAGCTGCATTACAGATATTGAACTCTTCTATACAAATGCTTAAATTAAAATAAAACTTTCAGGACTTTAATTCCAAAAATTATCCTTTAGTGTAAAAATTTCGTTAAAACAACACTCACCTATACTCACTGTTCGTGAGCTCCAAAATATCCTCCGACTTATTAGCAGCAACACTCGAAGATACTTTTGATCCCGGTCCTCCTCCACTATTATAACGTTTAAATTTTTCATAATAATCGTCTTTTTGATAATACTGACTACTACGTTGATAATAATCTTTATTACTATTATTATTATTCAGTGAATCACAATTACTGGCATTCGAGGCAGGAGTGGAAGAGGAATTAGTAGCAATGGCAGGTATTAAGACTTTAGTCGGATGTGAACATTTTGGAGCCCACGATGATGAAACAGCCATATACGATGATGTGGAATCCGCTGTTGTCTGTTTCGTTGAAGACATTTTATTTGTATTGGCACTATGGGTGATGGAAGGTGGTGAGGATTCAGGTGAAGCATGTGTATAATAACCATTATCGGCATTTTGTAAGGGATCCAAATAGGAAGATAATTTAGAATTGTTATTGTATAGAAGAGATTTTCTACTATCACTAATGTTTTGTGGAGAACCATTTGAGCACAGTTTCGCACCATTACTAGTGTAGAGATAATCATTAATAGATTGAGAATATTTCGCTCTAGATCGTATAGACGCATTAGATTCAACAGCCCGTGAAAGGGGCGGAGTTGGAGGTAAATATTGTAGATGTTGGTGGTGGTGTTGATGATTATGCTGTGAACTATTATAATTGCTTCGTAGCGAATGAGGTGAATCGTGACTAGTATCATAATTCGATGTTTTGTGGTTGGAAGGAGAATCTCTTCTCACCCATGTAGATTGAGTAGTAGAATTCGTCTGATAGTGTTGTATGTTAGTGGTAGAAGAATTTGACGTTCTATGCATAACTTTAGAAAAGTCTACATACAAAGCATCATCTGTTGAGGGTTTTCTTTGGAATTCATCGTCATCATCAGCGTCATCAGGTTCATCATGAATGCGATGATGATGGTCATAGTCATGGGGTGTATGAGGTGCTGAGGTATGAGCACCATTTGAGGAGTAAAATGAATAATTACTGGAGGATGATTGAGAATAGGAACGATGTCTTCGATAAAATTCATCTTCAAATGGCAAACCTTGAGGAAATTTGGTTGAAAACGCCTTTTTCGATTTGGGTGAACCCTGAGAAGCACTAGATTGAGCTGAACTAGAATTACTACAATTGCTGCCCGTTTTACCTGGCACGTTGTTGCTTCTGTTCGAATTGACATTACTTGTATTATTTATGTTAGATTGATGGACACTATTAGTTGTACTGGGTACATAACTTTTCCTTTTATAGAGGGGTGTCGCTTTGGGTGGATTACAGGTGGCATTGAAAGAATTAATGCCTACACTGGATATAAAACGACGATTGTTGAGATTAGGTGAAGCTGAAACTGAAGAATTCAGCCTTGTATCATCTTTACATTTACGTCGTACCAAAGCCTTAGGAGTACCTTGAGGAGGCAGAGGAGCTGGATATGATTTTGTGGACTTGATGGGTCCAGTACTATGAGATCCTTGATTATCAGCTGACTTAGGCTGATTTTCCTTAGTTACTTTACTGACTGTATTTGTGTAGGCACGTTTTTGAGAAGCACCTGTAGTTACATTACTTGTTCTTTGAGTTTGTTGATGTTGACATTTATCGGGCGTTTCATTATGTGAACTAATGAATGAGGCTCGGGAACTGTTAAGCAATGGTGAGGCATTAGAAGCCTTTTGTCTAATACTTAAATTGGCTTGATGAAAACGATCAAAATTAGATGATTTCCTTAAAGGTGGAGTAGGTGGTTGCTGCTGATTACGGGTTCTCAAATACTGTTTATGGGCAGTGGTTGGTGTCGAACAAACACCATTCGGTACTGGAGGTGCAGGAGCTTTAGGTTTTGTATGGTTATGATGAGTTGTGGTGCAAGTAGTCTCAATACGTCTTACCAATTTAGGTGTTAAAGGTTTAACTGTTATAGCTGTGGAATTGGCATTTCCCGATACACCCGATGTTGCTGAACTCGTTAGCTTACTACTGGCCATTTGTGTATTACTATCGGCCGATTTGAAATTATAACGAGTACCATAATAACTGCTACGAAAAGGTTGTTGTCTTTGAAATGAAGTAGAGGCAGTGGAGAAATTATTATTACTAGATGTTGATGAGTTATTTGTTCTAACACCTATTGAGGATGTTGAAGCCGAAGTCTGTAAACTATGACCCGGTGTTGGTGCCGCATGATGATGATGACTATTATTATTATTATTTGAACAAGTTTTACTGTTATGTTGAGGCTGACAATTTGTTGCACAGCTTGTTGTATGTTGTTGTACACTACAAGTACCCCGATTAGTTCGAAATGAACTATAGGGTCTTATATTGTATTGAAAACCACTAACAGGCATTTTGTTTAGATTTTTTTTTGTTTAGTTTAATAAATAAATTTTTGAAATAGTTTTGTTTTTTTAATAAAGATTTATAGCACTTTTTAACATTTTTTTTTGGTATTTTTTAAAGAAAATCTTTAAGGCACTTTTTGTTTAAAAAAAATATATAAAAAAATGTTTCCTTAGATTTTCAATTAAAAAATTTTATAAATTCGTTGTTTTAAGACTTTTTATTTATTTTTTTTTATGTTTGTAATTGAAAGATGAGTTAATTTTTAAATGTTTTAAATAATGAAAATAAATATTCGTTGTAAATTGTTGAAAATTTATAAAAAAGATAAGTTCTTTTTTTTTAATTCACATTTTTACGTTTTATCTTTAAATATTTCTATAAAAAAATATATATTTTATTAGAATATTCTATTTAAATTTTTTATTTTTCTAAACATTTTCATAATTTATGGTAAATTTGTTAATAATTTTACTTTCAAACTCGTTTTTATTTACAAAATTCTATTATTTCAGTACTTTAAGGTTTAATGGGTGCCTTGCAAATGAGCACTTGCTTGGACCTCAACTATTATTTTTGCCTAAATAATAATAATTAAAGAAAAAAAAAAGCAAGAGTAAAAAATACAATAAAAAAAATTAAACAAAAAATTAACCAGAGAACGCAGTTATCAGTCTTCCATTTGTTCGCATTTTCTACTACAAAATTGTTGAAAAAAGAAAACATAAAACAAAACTAATGTTAATATTGAAACAACTACAAGTTTGAAGAAAAATACACAAGCATAAATTACCCGCATTATGTTCCTCTAAAAAAAAAAATGTGACTTTTTTCCAAACATCATGTCTTTTTTTTATGAGAGAAACAATTTTAAATTACCACAAAAAAATCAATACTAATCAACGTATTGTCAATTTTTTTCTCAAATACTTAAGAGTTCTTGAAATAAGCAAAAAAAAATTGTATTTATGAGGGTGTTAGTTTTATAGCAAAAAGAGGAAAATAATAAAAGACCTTTAAAAAAAAAATATTGGCATTAAAATAAAACAAATTTAACAGTGAACTAGTTAAATTAAATGCTTTTATTTTTAGGAATTACTTTTAAAATAAATCAAAACTTTAACGGCAAAATGTCAAAATACAAATAAACATCAAAGCATCATAAGAGAATTATGTATAAAAAGGTGAAATTAATGTAAAGATAGACTTAAAATATTTTAACATGTCAGTAGTGGGGAAAGAAAAAAATGCTAAATTAATTAAGAACTTTAAAAGATTAAGTCAAAGTTTATCAACATGAAACAATTTGAAAGATTAAGAACAGAGTACGATTTCAGTTTTAAAGCAAAGGGTCCAACTAACCGGACAACAAATGTATCCAGAAGAACCATTATAATATATAGTGTTGTCAATCCAGTGTTTTTAGCACTGCATCCACAAGTACCATAAAAGTAGTTAAAAGTTCATTTAAAGTTAAAATACAAAGTGTATATAGAAGATTTAGTTCCAGAACAGGTCATATAAAAGGTCATCGCCATTGTAATTTAAGAACTCAATCAACAATTTATTTGACTACAACAACCAGAAGAGCCAAGACGTGATAACAAATCACATTTGCATTTAATAATGATGTGGGTCGCTATCATTTCAGAATTCAATAATCAATTTATTTGACTACAACAACCAGATGAGCCAGAACGTGTTAACATGTCATCTTTGCATTTAATAATTATCATGTTATCACGTCCTGGCTCTCTTGATTGTTGTAGTCAAATAAATTGATTGATTGAATTCTGAAATTACAATGGTGATGGTTTGATCTATTAGTTGGTCTAATAAAATTCAGAACTTGTTGTGTAACAATACTCTATCGTTTGAGCTTTATATAACGGATCACTGTAAGATCCAGCATATACAATTGTGGCTTTTTACAATAATGCACACTACAAGTAATGACAATATAGTGATCAGTCAAAAGTAGAACCTATTCAAATAGTAGAAGCTTTTTACATTATTTTGAATTAAAATTACACAATGGGCAATGGGTTGAGAGTTACCCATTTTACCTAATCTTATACTTATTTTCAGATTTAATTCGTTTTGTAAATTTAAACATATAATAGAATACCAAATTTAGTGCTTACTTTTAAAAGCAGCTACATAAAATTGGTAAACATTTAATTCTGGTTCGTAGCACCAAAATGGTGATTTGTCATAAAATCTTATAAAACTACTGTTCCTAAAGGAATATATTTACTGAAATCAGCGTAAAAGTTTGAACTGGATCTAAATTTTTGACATTTAGTTTAGAAAATAACATCCTCCTCGCATATAAGGAAATCAATATGTCCTACATTTTGTATAGAGTATTCAAGCGAAATTAAAGAAATATATCAAAAGTCTATCAACAAATTCTAGATCAAACAATTACATACGTATTTTGCGTCTCTCTATTCAATATAATTATTGTCAGCAAAACTATCCCATCAAACTTTCTTTGAGATTGCATCTCAATAAACAGTTAATCTTTCAGAATTTTATTCTACAAAATCTTGTTCAGTTAAAAAATTATATTTTCACATAAACAATTTTAAGGCAGAAAAAATTAGTTGAAATTTGCAAAAAATATAAATCGTTTCTTTCCATTGTATTATTGTTTTTAATACTTAACTCTTTTTCTCCATTTCATTAAAAACACCACTTGAAATGTTTGTTAGTTTATATCTTAAATATTTATTAAATCATATTATATATAATAATTAAATTAACTTTATAACTTAACAATTAATTACTGTTACATTAAAACATCAAAAATAACATTTTCACTCTTATAATTATTTCTTTTCACCAAATAACATATTATGCGGTAAAGCTGCACGACTACGTATTTTCGTAGTGATTTCTCCCGAGCTACTGGTTGTTAATGCTGTTATATCATCCGTAGCATTTATTAAAGTACTCTCTGTCAAAGGAATATCATAAGTCTCATTACTCTTAAGAGAAATCATAGAATCACTCATATTATTTTTAGAATGTTTTGAGACACTAGCAGTTATAGACTCAAATAGATCAGTCATTTTCTCTGAACTATTTTGTGCTAAGAAATGTTGTAGTAACTGTTGTTGTATAAAGTTTTCCTGTTGGGCATCTTGTAGTAAGGCAGCATGTTCAGAGAGTTTTCCCTCCATTATAACCAAACTACAAGATAATTTTATTGTATAAGAGGTTAAACGTTGTAATAGATATTTAGCTTCTTCTAAATTTTTAATATTATTTATGAGGGTTTGTATGTTAGAGATATTATTGACTTCCACATCTTTAGAATCATCCAATTCCATAATAGTTTGTTGTATATTTTTAATACTTTCTTGTACATAATGCAGATTAGATTGGACAGAATCTTCCTCTTGGTAAAGTTCATGATTTTGATTCATCTCAGCTGATTCTTTAATATCTGCCAATGTTTGCGTTAGGGTATTACGTTCATTGATTAATCTTTCAAGTTCTTGTTCAAACTGTAAAAGCATATGACGATTGCGAGCTGCTTTATCTAAAGCTTTTAACAGATTATTCCAATTTTCTACTGCGGAATGAGGATCAAATGGTTCTTTCTCGCTTTTCTGTGATCTTAGGGAGGATCTTATTGATCTATTACTACGTCTTAAAGAAGTAACTTCTTCTGTTTTACGTTTGAGTATTTGATCTTTTGCTTCCATTTTAGCTTTTAAGGTTTTAACGGTATTTTCTTGTTTACGCTGTTCCTTTTGTAATTGGGCTATTTCTCGCTTTTTACGATTATCTTCCAGTCTATGGCGATTACTTTGTTCGGCTATGGTTTTCATAAGACGAGCTTTAATGGTCTTGAGTTCATTTAATTGGGCTCTTAAAGATCTTAGTTTAGTTTCTTGTGCCATAAGTTCTTGTTGCTGACGGGCATGTTGCCTTTGGGCTTGCTGCAACTTTTTCATTTCATTACGCATGTTTATAAGTTTATGTTCATATTCATCTTTTACTTTATCAGCTTTATCTTTTCTTTGTGTCTCTCCGATGTTGGCCAACATTTCATCACGTTCTTTTTGGGTACTGCAAATTTTTGTGTTCAGCAACGTCAATTTATCTTCATAATGCTGTTTCATTAGCTCCATTCGTTTATGCGATAGTTCCAACTGTTCGATAAGTTTGGACTTAATTTCAATATCACGATTAACATCATCAAGATCGGCATGAACATCATAAGTTTTATCTGATGATTCGTCATCATCACTACCCTCGTAGTAGGCACTAGCCTCCATTTCATTTACAGAATTTTCAGTATACGATATAGATGATCTTGTCATTATATATTCTCGTTCTTTTTTCACTTCTTGTTTAGCCAACTCTAAGACACTTTCTATATTTTCATCTGTTAGATATTTATTATCGGTTAAAGCTGAAGATTCATTGGATTTCTTTAATTGTTGATACATTTCTTCTGATTCTATAAGTTTAGCCTGAAGTTTCTCGATTTCTTGCAAATAACCTGCTATCATATTTTTCACAGATTGATCATCATCTGTGGCTGGTAATGAAGACCATTTACCCATTTCCTTTTCCAATAACAATTGGGCATTCTTTTCGGTTAGCACATTTATTGTTTCTTGCATAGATTTTAAACGTTGCTGTAGACGTTTGTTATCATGTAGTAACATTTCGTTTTCATAGAAGGTATCCGATATGGGCGCATTACCCTCATTATCGACCAAACGTTTGCCTTGTTTAATTTCAAATAATTCCAATTGTAGGGAAGCCACTTGTCTTTTTAATTGTGATATCGTATGGGAATTTTGATCTTGATTAACTTGCACTTTATTTTTAATATTACGTGCCCTATTGGCATATTTTAAGGTATTTAATGTTTCCATAAAATCACGATCACTTGGTGAAATGCAAGCAATCATTAAAGTTTGACTATTACCTCCTAAGGAGTCTTGTAACAATCTAGTTAATTTCGAATCTCTATAAGGAATATGCATAGCTTTTTTAGTTTTATCTCCTAAAGCAGAAATACAATTGCCCAAAGCCAGCAAACCACAATTAATAGATATACCCTCACGAGCTCTTTCCCCCGTAGCACCAGTACGTTTAAGGCGTTCCGAACCAGCCAAATCTACAAAATGAAACTTTGAGGTTAGAGTTTCTAAATCATCTTTAACGAATTCATTTTCTGAGGTAATAAAACGTTGTCTTTTTATTAGTATTGTAAAGATAGCATGTGATCTGGACGATTGATCATTCATTTGTGTTGAGGCAGTTGTACGAGCTAAAGCACCTTGTTTAAGACATCTTAAAGCTTCTGTAGGACTATGTACCGGTTTAATAGATGCACCTATTATTGAAATTTGACCATTTTCATTTTCTTGTATTTTAAACACCTTCTTCTTATTGTAAGGATCTAAGAGATCTATTATATCCTCATTATATAATTCTATGAATTGTACAGCTACACTGAACTCGGTGTTATCCACACAATCTCGTATGCGTGAGAATATATGATATACAGCTCTAGGTATTATACCTTCCTGTTCATCGGTTACTTCACATTCAAAACCCGAACCCATGGTATAGGTTTTTCCAGAACCTGTCTGACCATAAGCTAAAACGGTAGCATTTAATCCTCTTAAAGATCCTTCTACTAAACGTGACACACAACCATTATAGATCTCTAATTGAGAGGATTCAGTATCATATACAAAATCATAGGTAAAAGCTTTGTCAATGCCAAGTATTATTTGTGGTTCATTGGGTAAAACATTTGTACACACTCGACACATATCTATAATTTCTCGGGAATTTTGTGGTCGTATTCGTACTGCTACTCGTACGGAACAATCTTTTTCAAAGTAATCATTCTCATCGGTCATCTTGGATTTGTGTGTGCGTGGGGAAATTAAAGTTTATATTTTTTGTAAACACAAAATCTTTTTTTACGATTTTGATGTTATATCAACCTGTTAAGCAAAGTACATCACTTATTAATAGGATTTTTTTCTGATTTATTTTTTGTTTTAAGTCGAGAGTTAGAACTACTGATGTTATGTTATTTTTTAGTATTGATCACATTTGCATTTGGGAAGTACACGCTATAAATGTATATTCTCTTATTTTTAACCATTATTTGTTATATATTTTATTTTAATAACTTGTAAGTACACAGTTTAGTTTTCAGTTAAAATTTTAGTTAAGTTTCAAGAGATCTAAATTTCAATTTTAAAATTCAACACATAATTATGAAACAAATATCACGCCTTGAAACACAATTTAAATGTTCCCATTAAACTTAAGATACAAAAACTTGAATACTCCAGAACAAAGGTTTTCGAATAAGAGTCTGCGATCCAAAAAAAGCTAGTAATTACACCCCTTGAAGTGAAATAAAGCTGGCCTGGGATCTGACTGAATCAGATCTCGAATTCATATAGATATGAAGTAGAACTGAACTAGAACTGAACTAAAACTGAACTTGAACTAAACTAGAACTGAACTAGAACCAAAATAGAACTGAACTTGAAATGTTGTAAGTAGTAATGTGACTTGGTCCAATTGTAACCTGAAAATTGGGTCTTCAATATATATTATACAAAATATTACAAAAAATTAAATCAAGTTTTAGTTGTTATGAAGCAACTAATTTGTAAGCCCTTCACTGTCTCTTTAAAGCTTAATATTGAGTGATAATATTTAAAAAACTAAAAAGAAAACATTCTTTATATGCTCCACAAATGTTTGAATTTAGTAAAAAGAAAACAACATTAATTCTAAGACAAGCCGTTCGTTCATTTAGAAGCAATACTCAACAAATAATTAAGACAAAACAAGAGCTACTTATGTCTCTCTCTTTCATATGATGAGATCATAATTATATAAGGAAAGTGTAATAAAAATGTTTATATAATTTATAATTCAATAAGATAAATTCCTTAATTACAAAAAACAATATTTATTAACAAAAACAATAGAATAATGAAACAATTAGTAACACTTTAATGGGACAAACCCGATGTTATTATACCCTACTAATAATAATATCATCCATACTATATAATAACTGGATGCAACTTATATAATCAAAATATATTGTCTATAATTTAGAATTTATTTAGGATTAACAAAGTATTATATAAATTTCTATAAGCTAGTTTTATATGATAACTGAATGCGAAAATATGGACCTATGGTATAAAATCTAGGATAAAAATATAAGTTCTTCCGAATATATATATACATATATAATTAAGCTATTTGTATATTATTAAAACATAAATTTCGAAGGAAATTTTTACGTACCAACAATAGACCGACTCTTTGGCCTCAACATAGAATTTATGTAAAATTTCATTAAACTTAGACAAACGAATGGTGAAATGTACAAACATTTGTACTTATTCATTATATTTACCCCACCACCATCTAAGTGGTATGGGGTATAATTAACAGAATATAAGTAGCAATAATTTTAAGCTGTTCTTATGTTAAAAATAGAATGATAAACGGATGAACAGATAGACTGACTCTCTCGTATTAACACTAGCTGGGACAAATGACAAACAATGTTTGGAATTTAAGAAGCAACAGAATAATGTGTGATAATTGCTATTTAAGAGAAAATATGAAAATAAAATTGCAATAACTATAAAATAAGTAAAAAAAAAAAAAAAAAAAAAAACATTTTTTATTCCTGATTAAACATTTAAACATATGGCGGTCATTGAAAAAAAAATTGCTGAAACAAACAGTGGGTTAAAAATGCTAAGAAACAGTTAATACTTAAAAAAAATGCAGGAAATGTCTATTGTTTTTACAAATAATTCTAGAAAAATTTTACTTTAAACAAAAGATGTTTGAAAAATGTTCGAATCAATATACAATTTTGAAAAATGCCTCCATTACCAATAAATTTTAAAAAAAATTTTCTTTAAACAGACAATTTTTCGAAAACCAAAATGTGTTCAATAATTTTCATAAATCAACAAAAAAAGATACTATAAGAAGAAAATTGTTTTAGATGTTCTATACATAAACAAATTTTTGGGAAAAAATTTAAACACCTATAAACAGACAAATTTTGTAAAAAAAATTGACAAACATTTTTAAAAACAGACAAAAATTTGAACATTTTTAGATAAATTTATGATTTAATTGTTATAAGTATATAAATAATTGGAAAAAATATAGAGAAAAATTATTTTTAAAAACTTTTAAAACAGTTTGTTCTATAAACAGACAAATTTCCAACAAACATTTCTATAATCAGACAAGAAATTTAAAAATTTTCTATAAACTCAAAAATTTTAAAAATAAACAATAATAAAAAAAAAAAAAAAATATATATTAAACAGACAAATTATTTTAAAAAATCTCAATTCTATAAATTTATCTATTTTTAGACAAAAACTTATAGGTTTGTAAAAAATGTTGTAAAAATAGTAGTTTTTGAAAAATTTGTTAAATTTTGAAGAATTTTCTTTAAACAGACAAATTTTAGGAAAATCTATGACAGAAAACCGAAAATTCTTTCATAAACAAACAAATTTTTGAAAACTATCTATTAACAGATATAAATTTAAAAATTCTTGAAAAATGTTATATAAAAAATATTTTGTTTCTGATATTTCTAAACGATGTATAGATTTAATTTTGTTACTGACTATCTTGCCATTTAAAATTTTTAATAAAACATGAAATAATGTTAGAAAATTGTTCGAATTCATGTTTTTTTCTGCAAAAATAATTGACAGAACAATATAAATAAAAATAATTATTTATGAAAAAAAAAAAACAAGAATTTTAATGTTATAAAAAAACAAAAACATTTAAAATCATAGTTAAACGAAAATTAAGTACACAATACTGTGAACTGCCGGCAGACAACACAAACTTTATAAAAATTAATACTTATTTCTTCTTTTTTTTTTTAATAAATAAAATATTTATTTTTAATAAAAACCCCACAAAAACTGTATAGACTAAATGTAAGAGTAATGTACACAGAGAAAAAAAAACACCAAGAAAACCTTGAAGATTTGAATTTATAAGAAACAAAAAACAAAACCCTAACAAAAATTTGAAAACTTATATTATTACCGATTATGTAATAAAACCGATTACAACTCAATAAATGTTTAAATAAAAAAAATATATGTATATAAAAAAATTACTTTTTGAGGTTAAGAATATTGAGAGTAAAATTATGTTTTTTTATTATATTATTTCTATAATAAATGTTCATTTTATTGCAAAGTAATTAATTTTTTATGTTAACATTTTTATTTATCAAATTTCTGGGTTAAATGTAGGTTTATTTTTCGCCTTTATTAAAAGGCAAATTGATTTTTGAGTTTCCATATTTCGAGAAGCTCAAATTTAATTTTCTATAATGTTGCTACTGCTGCTATTTGCATTTTTACTATGAATAATTATGTATTTCAATACTTAAAGTACACTTGACAGTCTCAATAGTTTACCCTTGAAATTAAGAAATCAAGTTTATAAATATAAAAAATAGAAAAAAATCTTATGAAAAAAATATTGAAATATAAAAAAGTAACGAAGAAAAAATCATTAAATATGAGTAGTTAATGTAAAGTCAAAAAAACATGCGGTTGTGTGAAATGAGGGTGTGAAATTTACTCTTTTTTATTAAGAATTTTTTTTTTTATTGTAAACTGAAATTTAAAACCAAAAACATTATTAACCGCTTTAATGAATTTTAATTATATATATATAAAATATTTCTTTATATGTAAGCGAAAAAAATTTTAAAAATACCTCCTAAAAGAAATGTTTCTTTATTCCATAGAGAACTACAAATAAATGCGAACTAAACTGAATTGAAATTGTTAAAAAACAAGACTAGATCTGAACTGGACTTAAGCCAGAACTGAACAAAATTAAACTGGAACTAAACAAGAACTAGACGTAGCAAAAGCTGAACTAGACAAGTAATGAACTGAACTAGTACTGATGTAGAAAAAGAACTAAAGAAGAATTGATTTGGAACTGAATTTGAACTGAATTAAAACTGAATTAGAACTGAATTATAACTGAACTAGAA
>JACGTJ010009192.1:0-10306 GCA_014858695.1 Chrysomya rufifacies | reverse complement strand
CAATTATACTCTAATATATTTCGATTCGTTCAAGCATATAAGGATGTAATTTTCAAATCACCATTAGATACTAGAAAGTTTGTAGGACAAAAATTGGACGAGTACCGCCCACCCATAAAAATACGACATTTTGAAGTATAAAACCACCTTCTTTAATATTTATCATTCCAATTATACTCTAATATATTTCGATTCGTTCAAGCCGAATAACGTTCTAACTTGTTTTCATATTACATGGGATCTCTTGATACTGGGTATCAAATATTCGACCAAGATGAAGAGAATCTTATTTGTTAAACCATTAAATTATTCACCACTTTTGTTATAGTTTGTGTTTTTTTTTTTTTTATCAAATACTAAAGCAGTTGTTTATTATTATTAAAAAATAACAACAATTAAAAAAAAGAAAAGTTATATTATATATAATCTTAATATTGGAATAATTTAAAACTAGTTTATTTTTTCTCCCATTTCTTTTTATAAAAACAAGTCTAATTCATTATTTATTGCCATAGTTAAATAATGGCTTTTAATATTTTAGTGGTTTAATGAATTTAAAGCAAACTTTTAAACTTTAAGAACTTGTGCTGCACAACAACATATAGTTCCCCAATTATAGTGACATTTCTAGATTTCGGAAAAGACTTCATTTTTTTGGCTTTAACAAATAGATTTAGCATATTTTAATACTTGGATGATATTAATTTATATGCAAAATAAATTTATAAACAGGCACACCTTTGTTTTCAATGTCAAGATCAAAGATCAATGGCTTAATGAAAAAGTTTTAAAGCAATGAACACGTTTTGATTTTGTCTTATGTTTTTAATTAAATTTTGGTGGGTTTTTCAAATTATTGTTTGATTAAATTCTTTCTTAAAAATCTTTTCTCAATATTTAACATTCTCTTTATATAAATTTCGCTCATTTCTTGTAAATGGGTAAAAAAAGGGAACTACTAACCCCCTTTATATTTAAAGAACGACAAATTATATTAATTTTTGCATTAGATTTATCTTATTTTCTCTCTCCAGTCTTATCTTAGCTTAAGTCACTTAAGAGAGATAACACTTAAGAGATGAGATTGTCATCAGGTTGTTTTGAGTCCACCAAAATCGTTTAAGGAATTTCCCAACAAATGCAGCGCTAAAACAGTTTATCCTTTTTGCGAGAGAAATTATGTTTTGTGGTCAAATAGTATCAGCAATGATATCAGGAAGAAATTACTCTTAAACGAAGATTTTCATTTGTGACAGTATTGATGTCAATATTGTGTGCCCTTAACACTTTAACTTCGATAACTTACAAGCTGTGTATGCGAAAAAAACAGAAATCTCTCTGGTTCTGACAGTTATACGGAAAAACCTATACAATGATTTGATCTGAAATAGATTTGTAAACTGTGTTTTTGAAAGTGTAACTGTTAAACAATAAAGCTCTCTGGTTCTGATAGCTATATATCCGGAACAACCTATAGAATGATTTGATCTGATATAGATCTATAAACTGATGTTTTGAAAATGTAACTGTTAAACAATAAACATTATTTAGCTTTACTGATCTTCTGAAAATGTTAAAGATCTTCGGAAAGAGATAAGTGCATAAGTTATCTTTTTAACGGGTTTAATTTCGCAAGAGTTTCAGGAATTTAGCCTTGTACTAATAAAACTGAAATTATATTTGATTTATATTTCACAAGTCCGCTATAGCTTGTTCAATAATTTCTAACCAACTTTGTCTTGATGTCACGGGGGCCTTTTTCATAGATCTTCCAAGGAAGATCTCATTTCAAGTTGGTGAATTTTCGAATTTAGGAATCTCTGTCTACTAACACACACACTCACAAAATGTTGGGCTACTTTTGAAAGCAGACTTAAGTTTTTTGAAGAGCAAGTACACTCTTTCATTTTTGGATTTTAACAATTATTTTCGATTGAAAGTATTAATCTTCTCTCGGTTAAATGAGCAGATAGAGCTGATATCTGTTATCAAGTTCAAGGAATTGTTCACAAAAAGTAATCAATACATTAGTGAAATTTTCCCGGCATTTTGCACAAAATTTTCCGAAAATTCAGGAACTGAAAATAACAGAACTTAAACAGGATTCATAATTGCTTTGCTATATTCATTTGAAAGACGAGTATAAATAATATTTTTAGAAAATCAGGAATCAACTTTAATATTTTTCATCTTTTGGCTTTGGAATTGCTTTATTGATCCTTAAACCTAATACCCTTTACGATAACTAATGAAATTTTATTTCTACATCATTTCAGACAAATATGGAAGGTAAAACTGTTATTATTACTGGTGCCAACAGTGGTATTGGCAAAGAAACTGCACGTGATTTGGCTTCACGTGGTGCTCGTATTATTATGGCCTGTCGCAATTTGGAAACCGCTAATGCTGCCAAAGGTATAATTTACCAAAAAATCCTTAAACGTGCTAAAAACTAATTTCATACATTAATTCTTATTACAGATGAAATCGTCAAAGAGACTGGCAACGATAAATTGATTGTTAAGAAATTGGATTTGGGCAGTTTCAAATCGGTACGTGAATTTGCTGCTGATATTGTTAAAAATGAAAAACGCATTGATGTTTTAATACACAATGCCGGTATGGCTTTAGCTTTCCGTGGCCAGACCAGTGAAGATGGTATTGAATTGACCATGGCCACCAATCATTATGGTCCTTTCTTACTCACTCATTTGCTTATTGATGTCTTGAGAAAGAGTACACCTGCTCGTATTGTTATTGTTGCTTCAGAATTGTATCGTTTAGCTTCCGTAAATGTTAACAAGTTGAACCCTATTGGTACCTTCCCTGCTGCCTATTTGTATTATGTTTCTAAATTTGCCAACATTTACTTTGCCCGTGAATTGGCTAAACGTTTAGAGGGCTCTGGCATTACTGTTAATTTCTTACATCCCGGTATGATTGATTCCGGTATCTGGCGTAATGTTCCATTCCCCTTGAATTTACCCATGATGGCAATTACTAAGGGTTTCTTTAAGACTACCAAAGCTGGTGCTCAAACCACTATCTATTTGGCCACCTCTGATGAAGTTGCTAATGTTCATGGTAAATATTTCATGGACTGCAAAGAGGCTACTTTGAATGCTGCTGCTATGGATGAAGAGAAGGGCAAAAAGATTTGGGAAGAATCTGTTAAAATGGTCAAATTGACACCTCAGGATCCCAAAATCTAAAGATGTTGCCGAGAGACTGAGCGTTTTCTTTACAATGTTTTATTATTTCTTATAAGTAGGGTTGTTTTAATGATTTTTTTTTAGTTTTGAGGTATCTACAGTCTATATAAAGAGAAATTGTATATTTTTAAGGACTATTTTTTAATGAACTTTTTTTTAATAAATAAAGAAAAAATAAGAAAAAGACAATAATTTTTCACTGCCATCGTTTTTAGATAAAAAGATTATCAGCTTAATTGAAATTTCGATATAAAATGATGGCAAGTAACATCGATTCGTTTAGGATCTTTAACTGGAAAGTATCTATTAAGTGAAAATAGAACAATCCATGAGAAACTTAGCTAGGCCACTAAATTATGAATACGAATTGTAGTTAAAGATAAGCAACAGATCTAGGAGATTTCACTAATTCATGGTAAAAAAAAAACCTAAAATGCATTAATTAAAGCAAATAAGAATTACAATGCTAAACATTAGTTCATGTGAACTTTAATACTTTGAAAAGATACAACAAAAGGACGAAAAGGAGATCTGGATAAATGGAGATTTGTAAAGTAATTGGAATTCACCAAGGTAGCGTAAAATATATACAAATATCCTGGAGCTAATGAATAGCTAATGAATCTTGATAGTTCTTTTACGGAAAGTTGTAACTTAGGACATCAAAGCAATTTCTGAGTTGTAAAAATGAGGCTAATACAGAATTTGAATGGAAGAACTTTTCGTCATTCTCAGTCCACATATGTAACATCAGTATCATCCTATAAGTCCTAAAAGCCAAGACGATTACAATGATCCTGGCTGGTTGTTATCTTTAGGAGTAGTCTCGAGTTAGGATATATTACTAAGAAATAGAAAGAAGTAAGAGTGGCATTCGTTCCCAAAGCCGAAAAGATAAATCACAATACTAGATATTATTATATATGTATATGTAAGAGACAATCTCATGGTGCAAAACTTATATCAGCCAAAACACTTTTACCAGAATGGTAGGCCTAGTAAGTAGCATCGCTTCTAGTTGGCTTCAAAAACGAGATAATGGAATAGATCAACGAATTTTAAGCACGACTACAGAAAGCGATATTAATTTCAGCAAAGGTTTTGGGTGTTCAAGAAATATTGTGATCTTTCTTGTAAACAAAACCTGACTAAATTGAATAAGTGCTTATGCTTAGGATGGTGTCTTCCTTAGAAAAGGAAAATTTGTTTACACAATAAGGGAACTTGTTGGAAAAGGAAACGGATTAAAGGGTAAATCACATAAAGATAGATAGTACATAAATTTGGCTTCTTAGATTGTCTTGACTTGTAGGTAACACATTGAAACATTTGAATGTTTCAATGGCAAATATCTTTTGGAAGAGATCTGAAACCATATAATGTATATTGGATATACTCAGCGGACATTAGGATCATCCGCACCTATGAGGCTCGGCTTCACTTCAACCATTTCTGGAAGTTTATCATTAAAAATATACAACTCAAAAGAGACTTTTATTCGAACACTGAATATTTATTTCCAAAATCAAATCAAATTTCAACAATACTTTTATCTAGAGAGAAGTGGATGGCTAAATCGATTTAGGGATCATTTAGTAATCACTTGAATCAATGATATAAACTTTACGAATGTCTAGTATTTAAACCTCTTTGTGTGTGGTATCTAATTTTTTAATTTTTAAAAATATCGTTTTAATAAATCAAGTGAAAAACAATCAAACATATTTAATATTTTTTCTGAGAACTAAACAAATGCATAATTCACAACGGATTTAAGAAATTTGATATTTTCAATTAAAAAATCAAGTACTACGTTTACATTAAACCTTCAACTACACCATGAAACATGAATTATTTACGAAAATTTTATTAAAATCAAAAGAATAAGAAGAAGAAAAACTAGTTTCCAGTAGCAAGCAAACAAAATTAACTAAAAAAGGATATTCAATGAATGATATCCTTCAATGAACATTTCACACACACACAAAAGTAAGTTCCCACACTCTCTGATTTAAAAGTTCAATCATTCAACATACACACAAACACTAAGAGATTGAGTGAAGTGAATGACATCAATAAGTTTTTAAATACCTGTTGTTGTAGCTGCTGCAGTTGCCAGCCACCTCTATGTTGGCAACTTTGTAACCACAATATGTTTTTATATCATTTTAAGTAGATCTGCCAACAAAATGTACAAAACGTCTACAATCTAAAGATATCCCTAAGGACAGCAGGATATTATAGTGAATGAAAATTAAATATTGAGAACAGATTAAAAGATAATAAAATTGGCCATGAATTATTATAATAATAAGGATGAAGATGAACAATAAACATACTATTAGAGGGATACACCCCTTTTTGTCGCTTTTTAGTTAATTTCATGTGTTGAGTACATAATTGTAGGGTGTTAACGATGATGATAAAAAATTTGGTAAAAAGGGATGAAAATAGTACTTTTTTTAATTTAACCAAATTAAGGAAAAAATAATGCATTTTATCTATATATTAAGGTTTTACAGAGTTACTTAAAGAATTTATGAATTCAGGTCAAATAGTCTAATGACTAACATTCCAGACATGTTTATCTAGAAGACGTTTGTTACAAATCAGACAACCGCATCATGAATAGTTCCTCCGACATTAATTCTACATATCATTGCCATTGACTTATCATGATGGCACACATGTCCCAGCATGCTATGCCTTCTTTCCGGGAAATACTTGATCATAAATCTTATACGCTTGAGCAGTTCAATAGAGGCTCTACTTCCCAAATTATATGGTAATCTTAAATAATGAGAAAAAAATAATTGGTAACTTGACTAACTCATTGATTCTTCTACTTAGACTTCTTCAAATAATGTTTAGCATTATAAACAAACCTATTATTGAAAGTTTAACTAAATCTTACATTATGTCTCGTCAATAGCTCTGGCTCAGTTTAGTTTAAGAGTAGTTTACTTCCACTTTAGTTCTATAGAACTATAGTTCAGTTCTTATTCAGTTTTAGTTCAATTCCTGTTCAGTTCTAGTTCAGTTCAAATCTTAATCAATAAATTCATAATTTTTCAATTTAATTTTAGATCAGTTATGATTCAGTTCAAATTAAACTCTAATTTAGTTCTGTTTAAGTTATAATTTAATTTGATTCTAGTTCGATTCTTGTTAAGTTCTAGTTAAATTTTGATTCAGTTTTAGTTCAATTCCTGTTCAGTTCTAGTTCATTTCTAGTTCGTTTCTAGAGTGGGTCAAATTCGGATCGTTCATTTCTAGTTTAGTTTAAACTAAGTTCGAGTTTAGTTCTGTTTTTCTGTTCAAGTTTAGTCATATTCAGTTCTAATTCCAATCTAGTTTAGTTCTGTTTAAGTTGCAGTTCAGTTCCAGTTAAATTTTAGTTCGATTTTAATTAGGTTCTAGTTCGATTCTTGTTAAGATCTAGTTCAATTTTTATTAAGTTTTAATTCAATTCCTGTCCAGTTTTATTTCAGTTCTAGTTCAATTCAAATCTGAATCATTAAATTCGTCATTTTTCAATTCAATTCTAGTTCAGTTATGATTCAGTTCTAATTCCACTCTAGTTTAGTTCTGTTTAAGTTCAGTTCCACTTAAATTTTAGTTCGATTTTCTTGTTAAGTTCTAGTTTAATTTTGACTCAGTTTTAGTTCAATTCCTGTTCAGTTTTAGTTCAATTCCTGTATCGTTAGTTCTGTTTAAGTTCAGTTCCACTTAAATTTTAGTTCAATTTTCTTGTTAAGTTCTAGTTCAATTTTGACTCAGTTTTAGTTCAATTCCTGTTCAGTTTTAGTTCAATTCTTGTGCTGTTTTATTTTAGTTCTACGTCGTTTCTAAAGTGGGTCAAATTCGGATCGGTTTCTCTTCTAGTTCACTTCTAGTTTAGTTTAAACTAAGTTCGAATTTAGTTTAGTTCTATTTTTCTGTTCAAGTTCAGTTATAATGCAGCTTTAGTTCAGTTCTTTGCTAGTTCAGTTCTAATTCAGATCGATTTCTGTTCTAGTTGATTTCTAGTTTAAAGTTAAGTTCAATTTAGATATAGTGGAGTTCTAGTTGAATTTGTTTTCTTTACTAGTTCGGTTCAAGTTCAATTCTAATTTATTTCTAGTTCAGTTTTAGCAATTTGAAAATTAAGAATTGTTGAAGAAGTAACACTTTTACTAGATAAGAGACAAGTAGAGAACCTTAATTAAAACAACTTAATCATGACCTTATAACAACGATCATTCTTCACGAGAAGAATACTCGAGTACTTTATTGTACAATTCTTATCTTCTAACTGATTTAAGGTCATTTGCTTATGCAATTTGATTAAATGCAAAAAAAATCTTAATTCCTATATATTTCTATAAACATATGTCTGGCTAATTATCGATTATTAAATTGAAACTTCTTAGCACTCTCTCAATTTTCTTTCTCATTTACAGATTTTCGTAAATGAGAGCGAACAACAAACTTTGCTTTATTAACTAATAATAAATGTTTAAAAAAATGTGTATAATCTTTATAAATTTAATTAACAAATCTTGCTTTAATTACCAGCTTATCAGTTTGAATTTCATACAGCAGAAGGTCAGTTAGCTTAATTCTAAATTTCTTTTCGTTTTTTATATGTATAAATAATAATTTGTTAAATTAGTCTATTAAAAACATTTAAAACTAAAGTAACGCGAAAAAAATATGAAGCGCTTTATGAAAACAAAACATTTGAGTGCAATTCTCATCTATTTGGCTTTAACTATAACACAAATTAACGCTTTCGAAGAATCCATATTTGAGGATGAAGATATTTATAGACAGGCTTTACCGCCCACAACACCATCGACTGGTCTAACAGTACCCGGTACTAAATGGTGTGGTCCTGGTAATACATCTACTAGTTACGATGATTTGGGTACACAACGTGATACGGATATGTGTTGTCGTGATCATGATTATTGTGATGTTATATTAGAACCTGGCACAACTTTATTCGGTCTTAATAATACCGATTGGTTTCCCATGTAAGTTAGAGTTATTATAAGGTTTTTATAATAATTCATTGTTAAATGTTTTCATTTTGGTTTTTCTTTTAGCTTAAAATGCAGTTGCGAACAGAAATTTATAAATTGTTTACAAGCTGTTAACAATATGATTTCCAATGCTTTAGGTCTTATTTATTATGGTACTAGAAAGGTTTGCATTCACGAGGGTCATCCCATTAAGAGTTGTAAACAATATCAGGATAGTAAATTCGGCAATAGATGTATACGCTATAATATCGATAAGAAACAATCAAAAAAATGGCAATTTTATGATATGCCCTACTATACAACAAATAAATTGAAAACTAGAGAATAGAATTGAATTTAAATTTCAATGAAACAACGATTTGAATAAAGAAAAAATCTGCCGTAAAGAAAAATAAAATGTTCAAAAACTGTTAAAAATCATCTGCTATATAAAACATTTTAGATAAGTATAAGAAAAAACAAGTAAGAATTCGGCTTGGCCGAATCTTTAATACCCAACATTAAAAAAATTTCTTCCTACTAAGTTATGATGCATCGAAAATTTTATGTTTGTTTTGTCACAAATATGAAAATACATAAAACTCACGAATGTTTGTGGGTTGGCGTTTGACAAATTCCTTATATTTTAATCTGACCCAATATGGGAGGAGGGAATACATAAATTTCTTGCGTCTAACAGTACTGTCTAATGGCACATATAAAATGTTACCTTTGTACGTTTTTCCCTTACATATTTGCGATATATTATGTACAAAGATACAAAAAATGGAAAATTTTTATAAAACTACGGAAAAGTGGGAGGGACACGTTTTATTTTTGCCAAATTTCATCCTACTAATTAACGGTACATCAAAAATTTCATCGTTTACCTTCATTTATTTCACATTTGCGACATATTATATCATAAAATACACCTAAATCACTGATATTTGTAGGTGGGAGGGGCACGCCCATTTTTTCAATATTCTTCTTCAATACTATCTAACAGTCAGTCTGAAAATTAATCTTTGTACATTCTACCCGTTTGATAATTAGGCAGAAATTGTTGTATTTTTAGCATCTTAGTTTCCCATCACTAAATTATGTTTTACCTTAAATTTCATATTTGTATCTTTATCCGTTTTATATTTATGGCATATTATGTACTAAAATGCTCCAAAATTACAGATTTTCATGGGTTTTTGTTCCATAACTTCCTTATTTATAATCCAATCCATTTTCAATACCAAACAAACCTTATATAAGAAAAAAATTTGTGCCCAATTTCGTCTTCCTAGCACATTCGATGCTATCGCTTTCGTGTTTTCAACAGACGGACGGACATCGCTAGATTGAATTACAAATCTTACCAGGACCCAGAATATATAGATGTTGCGGTATTAGAAGAATATTTTAACATGTTACAAATTGAATTTTTTCAATTTATATATTATTTATTTTTGAACACAGACAAGATGTTGTATTGACAGTTTTTTTTTTTTAATTGATATTTTATATACTAAATGCAAAAATGTAAACACTTAAAAATAAGTCATATTTTCTATATCTGTATATAGCTAACTGATCTTCTGAAAATAGGATTTTGAAAATTATAACGACTTGCAAATGCTAATGCTTATAAAACAAAATCTATAACAGACACCAGAAACCAAACATTTTCTTATTCAAAAATACCCCAGATATATCGATTTTAATATAGACCACTCTAAAGCAATGCGGGTTAAGCTATGATCCGGAGTGATCTATCGATATGCCTTCAATTATACTCCATGCAATGTTACAAATAAATATAAATAATCGAAAAGTAATAATTACCATAATAGATAAAAATGTTATTGTGAAATGAGTGGACAGAGTTCAACTCATTAAATTTTATAAAAATAGATTTAAAATACACAAACAATTTTACTTTAATTAAATTTAAGACATTATAAAAACTATTTATCGTAGTGTCAAAAATATTAACGCAGTTCACTGATCACAAATTACACTGAAGAAAATAATTTATTGCAAAGTTTTGATTCAAGTTTAGTTGTAGTTCAGTACTAGTTCAGTTCTAGTTCAGCT
>JACGTJ010009163.1:0-21855 GCA_014858695.1 Chrysomya rufifacies | reverse complement strand
AAAACCCACCATTTTGAAGCATTTTAGCACATTTTATGTCATAAATATGAAACGGAAGAAGCCACAGTGATGAAATTTGAGGTGTATCATTAGATAGAAGAGTAAAGATTGCAAACCAAAAATTTAAAAAATTTTTGTTGTTATATAAAATGTTGTTTGTTTTTTTTTAATTTTATAGAAATTTTTGCAAATGTTGTAAGTTTAAAGGAAACTTCTTAAACAAAATTTAATAGAAAATTTCGCTTCTTTTTATGAAAACTTTTTTTTTTTAATATTTGAAGACATTTAAAAAAAATAATGTTTTCAATCTCAAACAAAAACAAAAATTTTCCGCGTATGAACTTTTATATTAAATAAAACACTTGTGGTTATTTTTAAAAAGTTTATTACACAAAAAATATTTTTTTTTATTTTGTTAATTTATACAATCACAATTTGATATACATACACATAAATAGATAAATATAGAACATGAATGTTAATCTTTGAATGTTTGCATATAAAAATTGCAATTAAAATTAATGTTAAATAATATAAATGTTTTCATTAAATACAATACAATCGATATTTTTAATAATGACAATGTAAAATTTGATAAAAAAAAAATATATTTAAGTTAATACACTTTTTTTTGGAAGCATTTTGTGTTATTTAATGAAATGAGAAAAAATTAGCTAAAAAAAATATAATAAAATATAAAAGTACATTTTACTTATAATGTACGAAGAAAAAAAAAAAATAAAATAATAAGTCTTGAAGTTAATTATTTATTGTATAACATTCGGAAATGTTTAACCATTAATAGAGAAATTTATATAAATAACTAGATTTAATTAAAAATTGTGTTTTGTTAAGTGAGAAAAAATTAATATAAAAAAAGCTTTTTGCCAAAGTCTATAGAGAAATGTTTAATATTTCTTAACAGCCAGTTTTTATTTAACATGATTTTGACTTTGTTACAAAGTTAAATAATTAATAAGGCCACAAATGGTTTCAACGTTCAACTCAAGATTTTCCTTGACATTTTAAAATCCTAAAACAGCATGTGTTTCAGTTGCTGAGGCTTGTTTGATATCAACATGTACCAACAATGAAGCCAATTCTAATTCTTCACTAAATTTGTTACGCAATATAACACTACGATAACCACTACGTATACAATTTAAGGGATAACAGGCCTGAGCTATAAAATGTGTTTCCGCAAATATATCTTCATCTTGTATTTCAAAGCGCAACAAAGCAAAATGGGGATTACGTACAGAAAATTCACAGGATTCATTCCATACTGGATTAAAACCATTTTCACATACTTTGGTGCGATGTTTAATGCCCGTATCAAATGAGGCTCCTGCTATTTCAACCACCACTAGGGGATTACTACATTTACCGGCTCGGAATAAATGTCTGGCTGCTATAATGCGTATGGTTACTAGTTTTTCCTCCAGAGGACTTATAGTCAGAGGATTGTTAGGATCGAAACCTTCGGCTAACATAAATTTAGGTTTCAATAAATAACCACACTGGCCATTATCGCGAAATTTAGCTTGATTTAATTGCATAGCTTTGTCGCCAGTCTGATAATTTAAAGCTATCATTTGAGAGCCCACATTCCAAAATGGTACTGGATTAAAATTGGAAGAATCTAAACGTTGTCCCTTAGGATAAACACGACTAATTTGATGACGATGATAGGCTAAAAATAATGCTGTATTCTGTTGTATAAATTGTTTTTCAGCCTTGGTTTCAGGGAAGCTAGACATTTCATAAAATACCCACGAATGTTCACGGAATGGTACCGAACGGAAGTAGATTATTAAATCAGACATTTCTTTGGCTACTCGAGCAGAGCGTTCTTTTTTTCTACGTTCGGAAGCCAATTGATTGGCTATTAAGGCAGCATCTTGTATGGCCTTAACCCATTCATAAGCTTGTTCCTGATTATCGAATCCTATCACAAATGAATTTTGCATGGTAGGAGTTTGTATTTGTAGTGTTAAGAGGATTCCTGGTTCGGTGGATTCGAATAAACCCGCTACGGCTCCATGTATCTCAATAGAATCGGTACGTGAAAATTGTTCATTAGTGGTTTCATCATTGAAGTTATTGTAGTCATCCGAAGAAGAGTCAATAACCTAAAGAGAATTAACGAAATTTGGTTGTAAAGAAAAATTTTATGGGCTCATTATTTATGTCATTTATAATCAATCAAAAAATAATAATTTGACATACCTTAACATAATTAGCCGGCAAATGACGTTGTTTCATGCCACCGTAGTCTCCTTTCCACCACATCGTATTATTTCTTTGTACATTCGTTATTATGGCATGTTTAGGGAATGATAATTCATCGGGTTTATCAGCCTTGTAACTATATAAAGCCTTACATGTAACAGTGTCCTCCAAACTGGGATCCATATAACTAGATGCATCACTAAAATCTCCCATGCCTCCGTTACCATGATGATCCAAAGAAGCCTGACATGCCAATAGCTTTTGTTTCAAGAGTTCTTGTGTTACCGGATACACAAGTTTAACATTACGATACAATGGGTTGCGCATATAATGTTTAACCAATGAGACTAGTGATTCAAATTGATTTGTATCGACCACAAACAAACGTCCCTCTTGCATAATGCGACAATGTTTTATTTTGCGATTTATGGTGAATGATATAACAAAAGCACTAGCATTTTGAACAGAGGGGCGTACCAAAAATGAACCCACTTCTAGTTTAATTAAAACCTGTTCGGCCTGTTCTTTGGTGGTATGGGGATGGAACCATTCTTGTGATTCATGTTTTTTCGGTTGTGGTACAGGCTCTTTCAGGGTTATGGAAAATTCTGAGCTGCGCAACATATTTTTACGATAGTAGACAATAAGGGAATAAAGGGAATCGAATACAAAATTGTCTACTAGATAATATTTAGTGGTGCCGTTTTCATGTTTTAATTTAATACGACAATGATTTGGCCGATTTCGTCGCCAAAATGATAAACTGTAATCACCTACAAATGTGGCAGATTCACGTACTAAGAAAGTACCATCACCTAAATGTTTGTAGGCCTCTAAGAGCTGATCAGCTTCATGACGGCCACCTTAAAATATTGAAATTTAATTGTTAATTGCGGTAAAGCATTTTTTAGTTGTTATCAGTCTACATTGTAAGTTATGTTCAGAGTACTACATTTTATATTATATTAATCATTGCCTTATCTTCGTAAATTATTAATAGTCTTTTTACATTTTCAAATCATAAAATGAAAATCAATACTCACCCTCCAATTTTCCATGAAACCAGTTTTCACCAAAATGTAATTCATCATTAATCATACTATCTTTAACTTTCGGCATTAAAGTGTTCGTAGAACTGACCGAAACTAGATTATCTTCATCATCGCCAGCTGTTGAATTGGTATCATCAGTATGAGAAGAATATATCAACTCTTGTTGTGTTAATACGAAATGATATAGATTCCATGTTTTATCTACAGGATCTTTAAAGTACAATAGACCTTCTTTCAAAATATTACGCATGCCATCATTATCTTCACCTCCAGGACCAGAAATTGAAGAACGACTGCCAGTTGAAGATAAAAGTGTAGAAGAGTTTGAAGAGTTATTTGTAATCATATTGGCATTATCTTCATATTCGGGTAGTTTTTTATGTTTCAAAATAATTTTTCTTCTTAGCTGATAGGGTGAGGGTAATTGGGTCTCCGAACGATCACAACGTTGAGTGAGTAACATATCACCAAATACCTCTATTAAAGCTTGAGCCATGTTACGCTGTTGTTCGAGAGAACAATTTTGTTCTATGGATAATATAACGGGATATTCGGAGGTGACAAAGGCATGTTCTTTAATAGTTTTAATAACATCTTTGAATTTAATTTTGGAAGTTATGGTATGACCGTGAAATATATGTGGCTGATTGTCAGGACCATTCCAACAGTCTAATTCAATGCATCTACATCCCATGCGTAAAGCTCTAGCATATGCTTCACAGGAAGACTCAGAGGAAAATTGATCTCCTGTTAAATACGTATTGTGTGAAGAAGCTATCCAATAATTAGACATCGGTTGTTTCATATCCATATAAAGTCTATCGCATTGTTTATCCCATAAATCATTATGTTTAGAGAATAGATAATCCAGAAATTCACTTATGGTAAAATATGGTTCTTGTACTTCTCTTTCTATATCTTGCAAAAATTCACGCATAAAATTTGATACTGCACTTTTGTCCCGGCCTATGGTCTCTCGTTGTTCTTGCAATAGGAATTTTTCAAATTCTTTTAATGTTACTATTTCACCATCTTTAGAATAGGTAAATTCTTTGCCTGGTAAAAGTTCTTCGAAAAAGTTAGAGGGTTGTATAAGTTTTCTATACAAACGAGCAAAATCATCAAAACGCAAATCATTTTTACGACGTATATCCTCTTCACTGAAACAATCCATTAGCTTAGAAGTTGTCATTTTACAGCTAATACTGCCAAGGAAAGCTTTAAAATCTTTAATGGTCACTTGACCACCCTCTTTGGAAGACTGATTGCTAGAATTTTCTATGGCATAATATTCACGTCTCAGCCAACGTTCTACTTGTAAAGGATATGAAGCCTGTACAGTGTCCTGCACCATATAGCGTAAACCTTTAACCCAATTTTCTGCTTCTTGTTCTGATAAAGCCACTACCGAAAAAGTTTTCAATTTAAAGGAGTTGCCATGAAGTACTACAAAACATTTTCCCGATTCAAAACGTTTAGCTTCATCAGGGCAATTGCGAAATTCTTTGGAATTTTTGCCTACACGTATTTCTTTTATTTCTCTTAATTCCAAAGAACCCTCATGTTCTATACGGGTATTGGCTGTAACCGGAGACCATAAAAGCTGGCGGGTTTCTCTTACTAGTATGAGGCGTCTTTGTTCTGGGCGTCTTTGTTTACTATATAGTTTCGTAACAATGGTACCTCTTTCCAGCATACAAATAATTTGTTCCATTTCTCCCAAAGTGGGAACACTCAAAGAACTGAAACAGTTCATCATTTTGCATCAATTGCTTTTAGTACTGCAATAAAAAATAAAATGTTATATATTTTTTACACAACAAATCAAGATAATTAGTATCATTTAAAACCGATTATATGATACCCTACATTATGAGTAAATGTAAAAATGTTTGTGAAAAATTCATAATAATAGCGGAATTTAAATACATATTAAGTTTAGAGAAAATAATGCATAAATGTTTATCAATTCAAAAGGTTCTGGTGACCTTAAAGTTAAAAGATGATTACACATTTAATCAAAACATTACAACAAAATTATCTTATAGTTACTGCACAAGAAAAGGATAGACAAATATATGGACATTGTTAAACAAATTCGGAAAGTGATGATAAAACAATTGGTATTACTAATAAGATCTCTATGTTTATAAACAATAATACCTTCCAAGCCTTTACTGGTGTATGGTATATTATAAAATACGCAACCACTATGTTATTTTCTATTCAAATCGGTTTGGTCTGGAGTTTTTTTTTAATAATTTTTCTTTTCTTTTATCTAGAATCTTTATCAGTATGTATTTAAAATATGGTAATATTATTTGATTTCCTGTCCAATCTGCTGATTGTTGTTGCTGTTATTATAGAAATGTACAACAATAATTATCGTTGTTTTGGTTTGTTTTTCCTATAATTGTTGTTGTTGTAGCTCTTTTTCACTTTTTCTATATGTTGTATTATTTTTGTTCTTGTTGTAGCTGCTGTCTTAACGCCTTTTTTCTAGTCAACATATTTTTATGAATTTATATGGTTTTTCTTATTATAATTAAAGACTTCCTATTGATTTTTATTTTATAGATATTTATTTAAAAATTAAAACATTTTTTACTAAAAACTTTAAGGCACTTTTGTTAAAAACTGTAAAAATAAAAGCACTTAAACACTACGAAACAACAATTTTCTTGTAAAATTTCCTGTTGAACGACAGCAATAGATATTTCTGCTTCTTATTTGTCAGTAATTCACTGTGAATTGGTAACTACGTAGTAACAGAGGTGTATTTTTAAAGTTGCACTGCAAGTAACAAATTGAATTGTGTATTTTAAAATTAAATAATTTAAAAAAATAATATTAATAAGTTCCTATGCACAAATTTACAAAAAAATAAAATTTTCGTTACAATTCCTAAAATTTTTTATAAAAAAATTTTTAAAAAAACATTTTCTTGAAAGAATATTGTTGATAATTGGAAATTCTTCATTACTATTATAATTTTTAAAAATCTAATAAAATGAAAATATAATAAATTTTCTCTTAAAATTTTCTTTTCAATTTTATGAACATTCGTTCATTTTTAATAAATTATTCATTACATTATTTTTTAATAAGAGAATTATTTCAATGTTTTTTTTTTTTTTTTTTTCAAAATTTATTAAATATTTGTATATATCAGTATTTTATATAATAAAAAAATCACTAAGTACATAAGTTACAAAACATTTGTATATGTTTTTCTTTTTTAATTCTACTCTAAAATGTATCAAAAAGGTTAATCTACATGATAATAACACTCATGAGCCAATGGATCACAATCATCGTATGGTTTTAACATAACTTCTGTAGTATCCAAATCTTCTTTGCGCAAACAGGCACATCTAAAGTTATCACTACCAACTTGGTAAAGTTTGCGTGGATAACCCACCCAATCACGTTCTTTGCCACCACTGTTAACAGTGCACCAAACATGAGAGCCCTTTTCCTTGGACCATTCAATATTGCAGTCGGGATATTTGACTCTTAACTCTTCACTAGCTGCCTTAGCATCTTGGGCCTGTTCCAATAGGGCTAAATACTTAAGATAATATTTAGTAGGTTCTCCTTGATTATCATAGAAACGTCCTATAAGTTTTCCTTTAAAAACATAATCTTTTTCATAAAATGTCTGCCAATTATGTAGACTTAATAAATCCGAGCTTTTCAGACTTAACACATCATCAGCTTCTTCTTCAACAAACTTCTCAAATTCTCCTGTTATAAATGACACAGAAGCATCTCTTCCGGCAAAGTAACTATAAGAACAACCGGGACCATAATGTTTAGCACCTTTGCTCACATCATAGACTCTGCCCAATAGAGCTAGATATATGGGTCTATCATTTTCTCCATTATATTGAGCTAACTCTGCTTTGGAGAATAATTGACCACTTTCCATTTGTTGAAGCTTTTCAGCGCTTTCATAGTTTACGTCAACAGTTTTTTCATCGAATTGTAAAACTTGTTTTCTGAATAGTTCCAGAATTTGTGGATAATAGACACCAACTAAAATTGCCACTAAAATGGCAAGAAATTGTAATTTAAAAATATGTTTTATGAATGATATCATTTTGTGTATTCAAAGGCACTTCAAAGATTTTTGTGTAAAATTAATGAAAATAATAAACAAGAAAGTAAACAAATAAATAGTCAAACTGATTTATTCCCTATAAAACAATAACAAAACAATTTTAGTGTTGCCAGACAAAAATATTTCTTATTCTCAAATATGATTTTTTTTGACCAAAAGAGTTAAATTGAAGCTGAAAATTGTTAAGAAACTATGGAATTAATAACTGTTACATGGAAATGGAAAATTAAATAAAAATAACATGATAATTCCTACAATTTTTACATTTGTGTTCTTATCATTAGATGTATATAAATTGGTTGCAAAAAAATATAGAAAAACGCTTTTGAGATTTTTAAAATAAAATTTTGTGCAAAAAAAATGAATAGAACAGGTAAATTTTGTAAAATATTTCTTTTTCTTTCTTTTATACAAGAAAAATAATTTTTATCTCATAAGTGGTGATATATTTTATTTTCTGGCAATATTGCAGAATTTAGTTGCTGTGTCACCCAGCTGACTTAAAACCAGAGACGGTTTTTCAACACTGCAAGAAAATTTATGCGAAAATGTTTAATAAATAACGAAATCCATTCAATCCTTCATTGATAAAGTCGGGCATAATTATTTTTATAAATTTTTATCAAAAATCTATTGTAGCATTCTACAAAACAAAGTAAATAAACATTTAATAAAAAATATTTTATTTGCATTTTTGGAATCATTTAATAATGATTAAATATGTTATAAATAATGTTCCATTTAGTTCGAAATCTAACAAATACAAGTCAAAAATCAGAACTGAACTGCCAGTTATGAAAATATAGAGAAATTACAAAACCGACTGTTGCATTATGTAAATTAAAAACTCTGCCTTTAAAAAGCATTTATGAGTTGTATTAAGATTACACAGTTGTTGTAACGAACAAGTTTTTGTTTAACATGAAAATTTAAATCCATTCAGTTAATGTAATTATACCATGGTCAATGAAAAATAAGATCAGCATCAGGAGCACCTTTTTGATGTTTAAATTTTGGTTTATTGGGTCGGGCATACAAATTGGGTTGATTGCCTCGTTGTGATTGCATTAAGGATTCTTGGTAGTCTTCCTCTTCTATGCGATCGGTTATGTTTAGAGTTAATCTCTTAACCTTTTCCTTTTCTTCACGTATTTTTTCTTCTTGCAGTTTTAGATTTATGGCCAATTGGGAATCGGAGGGAGCTTCGAATTGTTTGAATTGTTGTTTACCTTTACCGCCACGTACCATAAGAACAAAAGGTATAGCAGATGCGTTTGAGGAGTTAGAGTCATTGCTGGGTGGTGGTGTGGTCAGCGTGTTAGTACTAGAAGTTACCGAGGAAACAGAAGATATTTGCTCATAGGATTTTTTATTATTTCTAACCATCATTGGTACGGGTATATCTTTTGTATTGGGCTTAACGGTTTCCTTTAAACGCTCTTGGTAACTGTCTTGAGCCATTTTTTCAAACATTTGTTCGAATTCCAAATCTTCTTTAGTTTTAACTACTGGTTTACAGTCATCTTCTGGCATTCCTTCATTTTCAGTCCAATCAGTAGTATTTGCTTGATTCGTACCATCTTCGGTATTTTCATCGTCCTCATCGTTAAAATCTTCATCACCTCGTTCGTCGCGTGGTCTTCTATCTAATTCGGAAGAGGAATCGTCACTAGCCTATTAAAATGGAAATGAAACATGTTATTTTCAAAGTTTTATAATATTTTACAGGAAAGATAAAAAGATCATAACAAAAAATATTTTTTAAATTTTCTTCTAACTGGAAAAATATGTTTCTTTGTATGAGAAATATTTCAAAATTCATTTTAATATAAAATTAATATATGTTTTACATACTTGTTCATCAAATTCGCTATCTTCTGGTATGGGATGCAAATTCTTAGAGCCGTCGTCATTGACTTGTTCGCCCAATTCCTTAAGTTGTGGATATAATTTTTCTTTTAATTTTTTAATCGCTTCCGTTGCTTGTTCAAGGTTTTTGTATAACTTTAGTTTGGGTCTGACATTGGTCAAACAATCACGGTACATATGATCCACTAATATAGGAAATAGATCGTGGGTATCTTGTACTTTCGAAAATATAGGATTCGATTTTTTATACCAATAATAATGTTGAAAGAAGACCAAAAAATAATCCAATCTAAAAAGTAAAAATATAGTAAAAAATGTAATATTTTCCTCATCGTTTGCTAATTCTTACAAATAAACATGTACTAAATGTTCATAAATAATAGATTTGCTTACTTTTGTTTACTGGCTGAACTAGTAAAATATGGTCCACAAGTATCCAATAACACACATGCCAACTTCAAACGGAACAAACTATCTGGTGGATCTAATTCTGATATAACACCTTCTTCCGTGGAAACACCCAGGGATATAATAGAGTATAAAGTATTCAATATATTAGTAGATTCCACTAATTTATAATTATAAAGTTCTCCCAAATATTTGGCCATAGCTATGCGTCTCTGAGCTAGTTTTGGTGAATGTATTTCCAAACCAGCTCTTATATCCTCAAAAACATTATCAATAACCATTGTTACTGCCTTTTCTTGATACGAGCTCAAGCCAGACAAAAGATCAGCCAAACAGCGTATCAAAGGAAATCTTAATAGATAAGCCTTGGACAAACATTTAATCACATAGCTGCTGATGGTAGGATCGTGCCAATTTATGCGTCTAAGCATTTTAATGCAGCGCTCTACATTTTGTTTATTTAATTCTTCAAATATTAAATGCCTTATATACTCATGTATAACAGGCCTTAAGACAACATCTTGTTTTATTGTTTCTGGTGGTTTGACCAAATAAAAAACATTTTCCACCTGCGCAGCATGTCTTGAATCTAAAGCGGTGGCAGTTTTCAATCTCATCATTTGATCCAAAAATGTATTCATTAGCCAGCGTGTATCTTTACAATTATATAAATAAATGCCAGCCACTTCTATAAAAGCACAAGCCATTTCAATTTGATGATGTTGGAAGTCCCTTAAAAGTATTTTTAAACAACTTAATGCATCAAATTTTTTGAGAAGGCCAAACTTGACCATCTCACCCATAAAACGCACAATTTTTATTTTCGATTCAATATTCAACTGATTCTTCATGCGTATATGCCATTTGAATTCTTTGCGTAATAACTCCGACAAATCCAAGGCAACATCTGTATTGCATAGATTAACTATGGCTACAAAACGTGACAAAAAAGGTAAAAGATCTAAACGATTTCTGTGTACAGCAAATATAGATTTGGTTAACTTTTTTCGATTGTTCTTGGTATTATAATTCAATAAAAATTCTATGGCTGCTGAATCTATCAATTCCTTATTAACACAATTATTAAGATTTTTTAAAAATTGAGCAAACTGTTGTTTGTTAGAACCCAAAGTTTGATTACTTTGACGACCAACTTCCATTAAAGCATTGCCAATTTTGTCTGGCAATTTATCGGGAGCACCGATAATGTCATCATTATCTGCTTGATCTTTATCATTGGGCGGATCCGATGTGGTAGAGGGAGGATCATCTAAATCAATATCATTATCGATATCAGCATCTAATGCCTCTTCAGTCATTTCTGAGGTATCCTCCATTTGTTCAGGATCCACTTTGGGCGCGGAAAAGTTAGGCAAAAATTGTCTGAGATCTGGTAAATCAGTATAGAAACTTTTAGTTTCCTCATCCCCCCAAGGATCGAGATCTCCTAAAGTAGCATCATCCATCATATTTTCTATAACAGCCCCTGGATTACATATCTCTGTTTCCTTAGCCAGTTCCGGTAAAGGTTCATCTAATAAATCGGATAGAGTTTGTGCCGACGAGAGTAATTTATCAAAATTGGCTTGCATAAGTTCACATTTTTCTTTTGTTTTGGTGGAAATTTCACCTGTTAGAAAAAGAAAAATATATAAATGAAAAACTAATTTTTATAATTTTTTACGTTACCTTTGGAAGCCATGGATTTTTTGAGATTATTGGTCATATTCTTCAATTCTGCTTGTTCCGACAACAAATGTTTACACAAGTTTTTAAAATAATCCTTTAACAGTTTTCTTAAATTCTCTTGCTTATCGGATGGTAAGAAGTCAGACTTTGGTATTTCTGGATTACCATATTTTTCGGCAAAATTAATCATTTTTCTTGGCACTAAACCAGCATATTCTTCACCACAATGACGGCAAAAAGATAAAATTATTGAAAAATTACTATGATCTTCCTTGTCTTGTGAAATAACATTGGTAAGGACATTGCCCAGTAAACCTAAACCCTGTTTACTATTTATAACTCCCGAACTAACCAACTCAGCAAAAAGTCTTAAATCCACCCTAAGCTTACTTGGGTTGGAAATCTTTTCGCCGGGCTTCAGCAATAAAGTCTTTTGCCAGGCCTCAAAGAATTCATTATCGAAATCAGCATAAGTTTGATGTAATTTGGAACAGAGCATGACGACAGAAGGTACATCATTCATTTTAATTTTTGCCTCCGAAAGTGCAGCACATATTTCCGATATGTATTTACTTAAATTCAAACCCTTCATGTCTTTCATGAGTGCATCCAATTGAGCGGCAGTGAATTGTTTCAACTTTTTGACAAAGGCTGTATTACGTTTCAGACTCGAGTCCAATTTGGCAAAATAGCTGTCTTCGGGCAAATCAAAATTAGTGTTTTCATAGCGTAAATGAGATTTAGCTGTTATTTTAGCTTTTAGTTCAGTTAGAAAGGTGTTAAGTTCTTCACGCTCTTGACGTTCCAATTCTTCCGGATCCTCGGTTGTTGCATTCTCCTCTTGGCCGGTTCCGCCAGGATTTAAATCTGCTTCAGTGCTCATTTTAACTAATTGTTATTGGAGTATATTTTTCACAATTTTTTTCGTATAATTATCACTTTTTGTGGCAAAAAAATTGTGTATTTTCACAAAATAAATAAAAATGTTTTCTTTTTTTCTTCACATTTCCCACTTTCACATTTGACGTTTATGATGTGTTTTTTTTTTTCTTTTGTACAGCTGACTAATGAAGGTAATGCAGTGTTTTTTGTAGTTGTTTGATTGTTGCAACACTGAACATAATTTTAAAGCAAAAAAGGATATAAAATATTAAAAAAAATCAAATGGATAAGTACATAAATACATTAAAAACTAAAAAGTAAATAAATAATTTTAATATATAAAATAAACATTAATTGAAAATAAATAAAAAAAATAGTTTTTTGAATTTCCAATAAATAAAAAAAAAAAACGATTCTTCATATTTCGAATAATTTATTTATACCAATATTTTGATAAAATTATATAAGACACGAAATCATTCAATATTTAATCAAATTATCAATGGGAAAAGAACGTCTCAAACCCATACATTTCTCACGATCAATAAAAAGTGCATTAACTTTATTGCGTAAATCAGATTCCAAAGAAGAACGTGTCTTCAATAAACTTTGATGTTGAGCTTCGGCTTCCTGAAGCTTATGATGCAAATTATTAACGACATTTTTCAAATCTTCCACTTCTTGAACTAAACGCAATTGAGCATAATCCCTTAAAAATAATTTGAAAATAAATGTATTGTATTTCAAAGTTTTAAATAAACTTACTTGCACAACTCTACACCTTGACGATGACTACGAGCTTCTAAACGTGTCTGGGCAACTTTTAATGGATTCGATTTATCTTGTATAGCTTTTTGCAGTAAGAATATATGTTTCTCCAGATCAAATAATTCTTGCTGTACTTTATGCAAGTGTAATTGTATTTTATTTTTCGATTCTGCCATTTCTTGAGACCTACGATCGAAGGCATTATTTGTATTACTCCAGTGATCCCACATTGAGGTGGCAATTGCATTAACCGTAGTTTCTGCATCACTTCTAAGTTGAGACAATTTAGAGCGCTCAGCTTGAGATCTAAACAAATTGAAATTTAATAGATAATGTTTTTTTTCATTTGGTAATAATTGTTAAAATTTTACCTGCTTACACGTTGACTACTTGCCTCAGCCCATGTTTCCTGAGTACTTACAGATGGATCGTATTTCTCTATACCACCATAGTAAGATATTCCTCTGCTATAATTATTTAACTGATGACACACCGAATCTATACCTAAAGTTGACTCCTTAAAGGAGACATCCTCTTCTAATAAATGTTGAGCTGCACGACAATCATTTGCTTGTTTGGTAATCTTTGTGTGAAAAAAATTATACTTTTATATCTTTAAACAAAAATTGTAATCCCTGGACAAACCTTTTCATGCAACTCCTTCAGTTTTTCACGAGCGTTACGCAAATTATCAATTTCCAAAAGTAAAGCTTTTTCGACACAATCATGCACTTTTTCAACACCAGCACGACCTTCTCTATGATACAAACATTCCTGGGCTATATGTAAAGGAGCTTCAGTATCCATCATAGCTTTACCACATTTGCGTTTTAACTCGGAAAATGCCGACGATTCAGATATTAGTTTTTCTAATTCAGTATTTAATTCATTACGCCAGAATGTAACATCTGTTATACGTTCACCCAAACGTCGACCAGCATCTCGTTGTCCTTGAGTAGTTTTTTCATCAGTTTCACGCATTAAACGTACGGCATCATTACGTAAACGTTCCGATTGGTTTCTGTAAAACAAATATTTTGATTCCTGTATAAAATTTATATTATTCGAAAACAAAGGGAATATAAATACCTATTTATATTAGATTCTGTATATTTAGACAGATTGTTATTTATCCATTCCCCAGAAGTGTATCGTGTGTACAAAGCTGCGCGTGCAGCATGCTGGGGATTACGTTGAAAACCTGTAACCAAATTGGGAAAAGTAATAGGTTCTGTTGTCATTCCAGCAGGAGCAAAACGTGGTTTAACCAATTGATTGGTCACTGGTTGTTCAGCCAAATTTTTGACCTCAATCATTTCGTAACTAAGTGTGGGTCTCCATGGATGCGGTTGTGATGTCTAAATAACAAATAATTATTTTTCATGAAAAATTCCTGTACATTATAAAAAAATAAAAATATTTAACCAACCTGATATGAGGTTCCTACACGTGGCGGTACTGAAGGGCCAGATATGGGTTCCAGACAGGGTGGTGCTCCCGCTGTACTCCATGGCTGTAATTGGGAATACATAACAGTTTGTTCAAATTTTGACATTTCGTCTTGAAATAATATTAAATTTAATTTTAAAATAAATAATGAGTTATACAAAATATTTTTACTAAATTTAAAAAAAGCTTTATTTTTTAAAACAAAATAAACAAAAATGACAGTGATTTAAAAAATAATATAAAAAATGAATGTGTATGTTATGAATATGTTAAACTATTAAAACAAATATATGATGAATACATATGACTCCATTAAATTTCTATAATCCTTGCGTTCCGGATATTGATCACCCTTTTGACTAGGCCAACGATCTATTAAATCATCTTTAACTAAACGATGATCAAATAAACGATTTTCAATATAAACGTCTTTAAAATATTTCATTGTTCTTAGATTTTTTTTCTAAATTTTAAATAACTTTATTTTATTTTTTCACAATTTATTTATTTTAGTTCAATTGTTTTTTAGAACTCACTATGGGTACACTTGATTTTAATAATAAATCTTTTAAAGTTTCTGTTTTTGGGTACAATGTTGGATAGCGTTGCTGAAGAAATTTATCCTCATTTTCCCAACAAAGCATTTAAAATATTTTTTAAATTGTTAAACTTAATAATTAACGTCTTTAGAGTTTCGGAATGAATGTACAATTATTTTTTGTATTATGATATTTAAAGTGATTTTATTCCTTTGAATTTAACAGGAATTTTGCAAAATATTGATTTAATGTTATTGAAATCATGGCAACGATTTTTTTTTATTTTTTTTTATACTAACTTTAGGTAATATAGTAAATATTACATAATTATTGACCTTCGCAACTGACGAATAATTAGGTCAGGTAGAATCCTATTTTTCATTATAATAATGTTCCCTGTTCTATATTATTTGGAATTACTATTGTAAAACCAAACGTTATATGGTATCAAGGAAGTTTATAAAAATACTATATATGTATTTTAAAGTGTATAAAAATTTGTTTAAAAGATTTTTTAATTCGAAACGAAAACATTTAAATTTTTTAATGTTATTTTTGAAACCTACAACCTAAAATTAAATGTGATTATAAAAATTTTCTTGCGAAATTCTATCAATTTACCAAATTATAAACTGACGGGACCGATATTTTTACCATGATTTTTCATATTGACAATTTTGATAAGAGAACATAATATTCATTGCATTATCGTTATAAATTACACTGTATTATCATTACTTTGAAAATACCCTAAAAGAAATTTTTGCCAGATTTGTTAGCAAATCGAGCTTTGAGGAAACAATACAAATTTGATGATTATATCATATTTTTTACAAGACTGTGATAATGTTTGCCAGATTTGTTAGACTTTGATGATGTTTTAGAAATTGTTGTTTTAAATATTTTAAAGATAATAAGTTTTCAAATTTACATAATTGTAATAAAAAAATGATTTAATATTTTTCCCAATTTCGTTGAATTTTTCCCCAATTTATCTGGCAACTCCGCCTGTACTTGATTTTTTTATGTTGCTTTGTTTCTTGAAATTGCCAGCTGCTGTCAAACATTACAAAGTAAAATAGGTAAGTGAATAGAAGCCGGTAAAAATTATTTATCACTTTTATTTGTTGCAAAAAAAACCTTTTAAAATTTATTACAACTCAAAGAAATTTGTGAAATATTAAACATTTGTGTTTTTTACGGAAATTGTGTAAATAATTGTTTTTTAAATAAATAAATTTTGACAAAACATAATTCTGGCAATTCATGGCGATTTTCTTTTTGTTGTTTCTCTTACAATTTCATGTAGATTTTTTTGGAAAGTCAATTTTTTTTTCTTCGAAAGAATTGTAGTATAATTTGTAAAGTTATTATGTAAATTTTGGTTCCTTCAATTTGTGTTAAAATTTTTAATTATTTATTGTTTTCGAGAATAAAAATTAATAAACAATTTGCATAAATCGCAATTTTATAGTTGTTTGCTGCAAGAATGACGTGTACATTAAAGAGTTGTTATTTACAATTATTTGCAGATATGAGGGGGTCACTCGGTTTTCTGTTTTCTTTAGTTGCCACTTATAGGGAAATATTGTTTATAAAATTAAATATCTTTTATTTTTTATATTAATTCGTTTAAATTGCATATAAGTGTTCTTTTAAAGTGTTTTTGACTTTTATAGATAACATTTATTTATTTATTTATTTATTTTTTTTCTAATAATTTTAAATGTTCATTTCTAAATTTGTTCGAGTTCTGTTTGTGTTCAATTCTAATTCAGTCCCGGAGACAATTTTTGTCAGAGAAGTTCTAAATATATTAATTTCTTGGCGAAATTTGTCCAATTAATTACTTGTTTTGTATAATAATAAATATTTTTCGTTTAAATATTTATATTTTTAGTGACGCAAAGGCATAATTGATATTTGTGACAATGCGTTTAGCAATATTTTTATTAATATTTTGCATATTTCATCATGGGTTTGGAGTAGATCCAACAAATTTCAAAACATGTGAACAGAGCAGTTTTTGCAGGTAAATATTAAACAAAATTATATATAATTTATAAGAAAAATAAATATCAAATACTTATTTTATAAATTCACAGACGTTGTCGTAAAGTTCAACCGGGCAATTCGAAATTCGCGTTGGTACCCGGTTCTATGAACACCTATTCCAATGCCATAACTGCAGATTTGATAAACAAAGATACTAAACATTTATTTGTTTTCAAATTGGAAGCTTTGGTGGTCAGTAAAATACCATTATTTATTTTTATTTTTGCTTAATTTACAGTTTTTTTATTATAGAATAATAAATTCCGCGTTTTAATTGATGAGAAAACTCCTTTAAAACCGCGCTATAAAGTAGAACATGTTTTGGTAGCCGAACCTCAACCCGAAACGTAAGTTAAAGAGTAAGATCTTCCTCTTTGTACCTCAATCTCTTATTTTTATATATTTTTGCAGTTTAACCGTCGAAAAAGAAGATCGTTCAGAAATTGTTTTAGTATCTGGCTCTAACAAAGCTGTTGTTGCAGCAGATCCTTTCCGTATTGATTTTTACGAACATAATGTTTTAGTTGTATCTGCTAATGCTAGAGGCTTAATGAATTTCGAACATTTACGTCCCAAACCTCAATCAGAAGCACCTCAAGAAGGCGAAGGGGCTGAAAATAAAGAAAATCAAGTTGCTAATACACCCGAAGATAGTGATCCTGGTGCATGGGAAGAAAATTTCAAATCACATCATGATTCGAAACCATATGGTCCCGAAGCTGTAGCTTTAGATTTCTCCTTCCCTGAGGCTGAAGTTCTCTTTGGTATACCAGAGCATGCTGATAGTTTCGTGTTGAAATCAACATCGGGTACTGATCCTTATCGTCTTTACAATTTGGATGTATTTGAGTATATTATTGACAGTAAAATGGCATTGTATGGTTCGGTTCCAGTGCTATATGGTCATGGGTGAGTAGAACAATTATCTTGTTTGCTTTTGATTTATAAAAATATTTCGTTATTAATTTCCAACAAAGTTTTTCTAAAATATATATATTTTTTTTTAAATTTTAAAATTTTTATTCTTAAGAAAATTGTAGATAATCAATATTTTCTAATTTTTTCTAAAAATTAAAAAAGTGAATTTCTTTCTTTTTCTTGTTTAGTCCGCAACGTACAGCTGGTGTTTACTGGCAAAATGCTGCTGAAACCTGGGTTGATATTTATACCGCCGAAACCAATGTTGTCTCTTCTATTGTTAACTTTGTTTCTGGATCTCGTAAGGTTGATCCACCAGCTGCCCATTTCATGTCCGAATCCGGTATCATTGATGCCTTTATTCTCATGGGTCCCACACCTATGGATGCCTTTAAACAATATACCTCACTTACCGGTACCGCTAATCTTCCCCAACTTTATACTTTAGCCTACCATCAATGTCGTTGGAATTACAATGATGCCAAAGATGTTGAAACGGTTTCTACGAAATTCGATGAATATGACATTCCTATGGATATTATGTGGTTGGATATTGAATATACAGATGGCAAGAAATACTTCACATGGGATCAATTTAAATTTGCTGATCCTTTAAGTATGATTAAGAATCTGACTGATGTTGGTCGTCATTTAGTGATTATTATTGATCCTCATATTAAGAGAGATAACGCTTATTTCTTCCACAATGAATGTACCGAAAAGGGTTATTATACTAAATTACGTGATGGTAAAGACTATGAAGGTTGGTGTTGGCCTGGTTCTGTTAGTTATCCCGATTTCTTCCGTAAAGATGTGCGCGATTATTATGCTGAACAATATATGTTGTCTAACTTTAAGACTGTAACTTCGGATGTTATGTTTTGGAATGATATGAATGAACCTTCAGTATTTAATGGTCCTGAAGTAACTATGCCAAAGGATTTAATACATTATGGCGATTGGGAACATCGTGATGTTCACAATTTATATGGTCATATGCATATCATGGGCACATATGAAGGTTTGCTAAAACGTGATCCTAATCAAAGACCTTTCATTTTAACAAGAGCTCACTTTGCTGGCTCTCAACGTTATGCTACCATTTGGACTGGTGACAATATGGCTGATTGGGGTCATTTACAACATTCCATTAAAATGTGTTTATCTGAAGCTGTTGCAGGTTTCTCTTTCTGTGGCGCTGATGTTGGTGGTTTCTTTGGAAATCCAGATGCTGAATTGTTTGAAAGATGGTATCAGACCGGTGCCTTCTTACCCTTCTTCCGTTCTCATGCTCATATTGATACTAAGCGTCGTGAACCCTGGCTATATCCTGAAAAAACCCGTCTTGTCATACGTGATGCTATACGTAAGAGATACTCCTACTTGCCTCTGTGGTATACCATGTTTTATGAACATGAAATTGATGGCAGTCCTGTAATTAGACCACTTTTGGCTCATTATCCTAAAGATAAGGAAGCTTTTGTTATTGATAATCAATTTTTATTACAAGATCGTATCTTAGTTAGACCTGTTATGCAACAGGGTGTTGGTAAAGTTGATGTTTATTTCCCATCTATTGATGATAAAAAAACTGGTGATGTTTGGTATGATGTGGATACTTTGCAGAAATATGATAAATCTGGCAGGGAAACTATACAAGTTGATGAATATAAGGTAATGTTATGTATTTCTATTGATATTTTTAAATTTCTATAGAAAATTTTCGAATATTTCGAAAGAAAATTTTTGAAATTTTAAAATATGTATGTCTAAAGAAATTTTCGTAATTTTCTAAAAATTTTCAAAATTTTTTATTACTATAGAAAATATTCGACACTTTATCAAAATTGAAGATTTTTTATTTTTACAGAAAATTTTTAAAAATTTAAATTAAGAAAAGATTAAATTTCTCATTTCTATAGAAAAATTTTCTAAACTTTTTATTTCTATAAAAAATTTCCTTATTTCAAATAATAACCCAACTTTCTTCTCAGATTCCTGTTTACCAACGCGGTGGCACTATTGTACCTAAAAAAGAACGCATACGTCGTGCTGCTACCCTCATGAAAAACGATCCATACACTCTAATCGTTTGTTTAGATCGTTCCGGTAAAGCTGAAGGCACTCTCTACTTGGACGATGAGAAATCATTCGATTACCGACAGGGCAAATATATCTATGTCGACTATAAATTCGATGGTACTAAATTAACCAACCACTTCGTACAACCACCCAATTATGATTCGAAATCATGGATTGAACGTATTGTTATAGCGGGACTAGAACGTCAACCAAAATCTGCTACCATTACAGTTGATGGTGTAACACAACAATTAGAAGTTATGTCATATGAAAAGGGTTATGCTATACGTAAACCAGGTGTTGCTATACACAAAGATTTTGAAATTAAACTTAATTATTAGAGAATTAATATAAAAATGATTGCCGGCATACTAAACAATTGTAAGGCAAACTAAAAAAAATGCAAGGCAAACATAAATATATTTAAACGTAGTAATTTAAAAATTAAACTTGTTTTGAAAACACGATTTGTAAACGATTTTACCTAATTCCAAGTTTGTTTTTGTCCAAACTCAAAATTTTATTTATTTTCTTTTTTTTATAGAAAAACTCAATATTTTCTTTTTAATTTGTATTCCTTAAATTTCCCTTTAAGGAGTCAATTTGTAGTTAAAATAAAATACAAGTTAATTATAAACTTACCATAGAATCAACAAGTGTTTTTACTTACCATTAAGTCTCTTTTATTGTTTTTCTTGTTTGTTTACATCAACGTTTCTTGGAAGTTTTACGTTTAGCAGAAACCGCAGACTCATATAATGAAGCACCACCCATCTATCTACATTGGAAATTTCATCACTTGTAACATTGTTGCTTTTTTATTGGCAACATTTTTGGCTTCAAATACTTTTTTATTATTTATGAAAATTGTGGGTGATTTTTTTTTTGTCGTAAAATCTACTTTTCGGTGCTTCTCATGTTATGAGTTATTAAGGGCTACGACTTGCGCACTTGTGTAATAGTTATGGAAATAAAAGAATCTTTATTAAAAGTTTTATTCGTATCACAGACGTTAAAGGCAAATTACTTATTTAGTTTATGGTGTAGCTGTTTATGAGGTAGGTCGTTGTAAGAATTATATTAGAGACGATGGCAAGTGAGCATTTTTAACTTTTCATGTCAACTTCGATTTTCAATCCTAAATCCATAGTAGTAGTTAAAATTTATTTACGAAAATAAAAGACATTTTCGAACCAATAAGAGAGCATGCTAAATTACATAAATTGTTTTCTTTATTCCATATACATTTATTTGTATGGGGGCTAGGTGTAAATTCTACCAAATCACTACTCATTAAATTCCCTTTTATTTGTATATCAAATTTATATAACAGTTTTTGGTGGAAAATATCAATGTTCTTATGGCGATAATATTTTAAATACCCATCACTGATGTTTGGGACTTTTAGGTCGCAAAAAGCGAAGACCTTGTAGTCTTTCGATATAATCTTGTTAAGATACTAAGTGGCTATCTATACAGGTTTCCTTGTGGTTGTTGCATGGCTTAATATATGTATGAGATATCCCATAATATAAGGTATGGGTTATCCTAGCAATTATTTTTATTTAAGCTAAATAACTTTGATAACTCTCTTGAATTTTGTTGAAATTAGGTTAGTTTTTTTACAAATTAATGTAACTGTATACGAATAATATAAGCTTTTTAAAAAAGTTTATTTAATACACTAGAAATGAACCCGACACTTTGTTATCGTACTACCGATTTGTTATTTTTAAATTTTTTTGATGTGTTCTTAAAATTTTTGGTACTATTTTACGTTTTTGGTACT